>BPTQ01000005.1:8343683-8563730 GCA_019973895.1 Chrysanthemum seticuspe | reverse complement strand
GTAAAAATGCTAATAAGAAACAAGACCAGCTTAAGTTCTAAGACCCAAAGTTTCATTAAGATTGGCCTAGAAATGAACCCATGAAAATTCTTCCTAACTGACCCCAAAACAGGTTTTCAAGATTTTTGACTTTTTGACAAAACAGAAAGTTTGACTAAATGGAACTTTGATCATGATTTGTGGATTAACTATGATGTATTATGATGAAATAAAGACAATGCAATCAATGTTTATGATTTTCAAACACAAAATGAGCTTTTGACTTGAAAATTACTCAACAGATAAGTGATTAAGACAGGTATAAAGAAATTTTGACTTTGAGCTTATGTGGGTGCAAGAACAAGACAGATAAGGGCTCAAATGGACTAAACAAGCATGAACCAACAGGAAAACACCACTGCATAAACCTTTAGCACAGTTATGCAGTCAAATCCAAACACACCTTACAAACCACTGATTTGGATTAAAATTGTCTAAACATTAAACCAACTTGTAATAAGGATCAAACTAAGCTTAAATATCATAAATACAGCTAAATAGACAAATTTAAACTAATGGTGATCACAATTACACAGACAAGCCTAATGTGCAAAATGGATAGAAATTGAAAATATGAAATACAAACTCACATGTATCCAAATGTTGTTGCAGGCTAAACCAAACACAGAACTACTCTATGCTACTCTAATCCATCCCATATCCACCTCTGCATCATCCCACATCATCAATTCCAAACCTGTTTGAGCCATTTTCCCTTCACTGTTGACTTTTGTTGACCACAAGTAAAAATGCTTAAAACTGGTTCCCAAACTTATCAAAAGCTTTAATAGGCTTGAATAAACATGTTTGAGTTAAAATAAACTACTTGAGAGCTTTAATACATTGGTTTGAAATTAAAATTTTTAACAGTGTAGATAAAACTTGAAACTGAAATGAAACTTGGAATTAGAACTGAAACTTGATTCAAAACACTTAATTAGCTTAACTTCAATATATAGAAACTGAGAAATTACATTTTAAGATTAAAACTAAGACATTGTTATAAAAACGACATACATTGAAAAATTAAAAACTAACTACCCTGTTTTGCTTCTTCTCTCTTCCTTTTTATAGCTCCAAAAGCTTCCACGTGTCCTCTAGATCCAATCCCACCACTTTATTGAGCCAATGGGAGAGCAGAGGCCATATTGGCCTTTATATGCATTTTGGCGGGAAAGTTGTAATTTGACTTCTAGCTCTGAATTTGCAGGTAGGGGGGGGGGGGTGGAGTAGGAGTGATAATGATGTGGGTGAGGGTAGAAGGAGATAAGGTGAGTTTTTGAGGTGATGGGTGAGAGTTGCAGAGTGTACAGACAAGTGGGGAAGGAGAAAACCTGTTGGGAGGGAAAGGTTGGGTTTGACTTGGTTTTGACTAGGGGGTTCAAAAGCAGGTTATGACAGGGGGGTCAAAAAGGGTAAGTGGCAGGGGTCTAAATGGGTTTTTGACAAGTCTTAGTTTAGGTTATGATAAGGACTTGTTTGTAACTTTTCCAAACTTGAGGGACCATCTTTGCCAATATACCAAAGTTGTCATAAGGACCAAAATTGACAAGTTCCAATAGTACAAGGATTAGTTTTGTCATTTTCAAATTTTCCAGGGACCAAACTTGACATTTCATGAAAGTTCAGGGACCTTTTCTGCCATTTAACAAAAGATTTATTCAAGGACCATTTTTGACAATTTAGAATAATTCAGGGACCTTGAATAACATTTTTCTTTATTTTGCTTTACCAGGGACTGTTTTTGACAACTTTTGAAACTTGGGGGACTAAAACTGCCAATTATGCAAATTTGATACGTTTTTCACCAGATTTTGATATTTTTGCATTTAAAACACATAAAACACTTATTTGTGATATTTTTATCATTTTGAAGCATTTCTGAGTGTTTTCAGATGTTTTTGCAGTTTAAATGGTACAAAAATGATGAGTATTTAGACACTCATCACGTTTTCATAACTTTTACGTTTTTCTACGTTAATTGGTGACAAGTGTAATTTTTTTACATTTCTGTACGGACAAAAATGAATAAAAACGGATAAAAACATATAAACACGAAAAAAACCGTATAAAAAGAAAAACGGATAAAAACGTATAAAAACATACCAAAATTAGGATTGTATGTATGTTTTAATAAGATGGCATGTACAGTTATATATATATATATTTGGATAAGTAAATAAAAAGGAAATTGAAATATGAATAATGATTGAGATAATTATATATAAGCTTTAATGAAAAGATAAAAAACATTAATGATTAGTATAATAATTAAGATGATATTAATGATTAGTAATTAATTGGTGTTTATTAAGTGGAAATATGGTGTAGATTTAGCAAGGCCCATTGATTAATGTGTTTTTTGTCAGATTGACTGCAACGGCTCGCAGGTTCATGATGCGAAAATTTATGTAAGGAAACGGTTACACTTTTATAAATAAAATCTAAATTACAATAAATAAAATTAACAGTAAATAAATAACAGAAAATTAAATACAAACAGAACAGATAAACGATAATTAAATATGTTGATACAAAAGCTGGGCGTTCCTTGTTTGGGGCTCCGGCTCTCGTACCAATTGAGAATCGTTGCTTGAGACCTGCGCACTAAAAGACAGAAAACACCGTTAGGCTTATCGTGGGATTGTCTCCCACGATTATCCTCCGGCGTGAGAGTAAGTAATCGGTTTAGGGTTTAAGGAGAATTAGGGTTTGTAGATTGTACCTTAAACGAGGGATGTGATTCCCTTTATATACGCACGGAATCCTTGTTGGTTCCGTGTTCCCCAACCTTCGGCGTATCCCGCCTTAGTCGGTTGGGAGTGATTATCTTCCTAATTGAGAGATATTCGATATCCTGCTCCTTAATTAACCTTGGGCTTGGACTGTCGTGGTGCCAAACCCTTATTGGCATAGCCCAGTTCGTGCTGGGCTCCTTAATGTTGAACTTTAGTCGGATTCGTGACCCGAATATAGACTATACGTCATCATGTCCCCCCAGTCTAGTATGCGCAGTGACTAACTGCGGATGCTAGACTAATAATCGCAGTCAGTGAAAAAAAAAATTCAAAGCGTAGCCAATAAGCCATAAAAATATACTAACCGATACGTTGTATCGAGACATGAATTAAAAAATAGGCGCCTCGAAAGTCGGCGGAAAGTTACTGCCCCCGTGTCCCATCAATCAATCCTAACCACATAGTAAAGGTTGGTGGGGTCCATGTGTCACTCATCGCGTGGATGAGGAAAAAGTTATAACCCTACGCTTCATTTCCATAGTGTTACTCACAGTAAAAAAGAAAACACAATCCGCCATTGTTAAAGCATACCTGCAGTTGCAATTCAGAAACTAACCTACTTCAAAGGTAGCCGCGCGTGCACTTTCTCAAAGAATAACAACACTATGGTCAAACAACTATCTGAATTTACCTCCCACCTCTCCGAGAGCGATCTCTTAGAGTTCACCCCAGATTACTTTATACCCCTTGACGTGCATCCGGTTGTTCCGGATGCGCGGGCATCCATTGCGGACTTCCCCGAAGGGAAAGTGGGAGTATATACACATTTTTTTGAATTCTCGAATCAACGTGTTCCCCTGTCTCACTTTCTGTGAGATGTGTTAAACTATTACAGTCTGCACATATCCCAGTTACACTGCATTGGTGCGGCTAAAATTACCAAATTTGAGGTAAATTTCCGTTTACTGGCGATTAACCCAACCATCCATTTATTCCGCGCCTTTTATCACACGACATGGGCACATGGGTGGGTATCTTTTGCGAAACGTGCTGGTAGACTTCAGTGCTATACTGATAAACTAGATTCGCTTAGGAATTGGAGGGAGTATTTCTTCTGGGTAGATGATATATGCTTTCCATGGAATTATGATTTTAGACTATACGTCATCAAAATAATAAAATAGTCAAAAGACTTACTAGATCACCAAATAGAGATCAACAAAGAAGCACTAAAAGCCGAGGCACGTGTTTGACACGCTTCCCTTAAAACAGATTCGCCGTCTGTTTCCCAGGGTACAACAGCCAAAACAGTAAGTTGTACTGTTGGACTTAACTAAACTGCCTGGAATTTCATCTTAAGAGATGCGTATTACATATGTTGGAAATCAATAATAAACATTGATTTGATGTGTGAAAAACTTGTGGAATTAGGGCCTCTATTTATACATAATAGACTCCCTCTAAGTTTACTCATCCCACCGATGTGGGATTGAAAATAAACTATTTTTCCTCTTTAGGCATGGTACCGAATGCCTAACTTTGAGACCCGATATCTCATTCAAATCAACTCTATTTTGGACACATAAAGGCTTATTGCGAAGCTCTCTTCGAGGAGAACGCGAACCTACAAACTATTACTCATATATGTGACACATACATATAGATAATTGTGTCCAAAGTTAGTCAAAAGTCACTTTTGCCAACCAATTTTCCAACAATCCCCCACATGAATGGAGATCAGTTGTAATACACAAAATTTACGATGAAATTCCAATAGTTGAATCTTGCAAAGGATAGGTAGGTGTGACCCTTTGAACCTTCCCTTGTGAAATGCACTTAGCCTCCTAGCTGTCAGTAGACACGATGTCTTTGAGCTGAGCTGCTGTTTATGTAGACGACAATACATTTCACACAAGACTCTCCCTAACATTGTTAAGCCCTCATAGTCATGTTCATTATGGTCCTGAACATTTGCCTGGTTCTGCAAGAGCTCTTAGGATTTGCGCCCCCCACAATTCCCTTTAAAGCGACCCCACTTCTCTCTCACATAGGTGATTCATCTTGAATCATTAAAAACATATGTTTTGTTATTTCATCTTGAACCATTATGCTTTGTGATTTCATCCTGAATCATTAAAGCCATATGTTTAACCTCTCAACAAGTCACAATTGTTATAGGAATGGACTAGGAAGTTACAATGTTAAGTAACTCCCCCATATTGACGTGACTTCCCCCACATTTATATGATAAGGTTGTCCTATTGAACCCAGATCTTGGGATCTCCAGTCAACTGGGTTAGGTTTTCCTTCATATAAACTCATTCCTTTAAGGGCTTTAGTCCTATTCCTTTAGACGACTTACTAACTAACTCTCTGCTTAAGCCTTTCGTAAGCGGACCCGCGATGTTATCTATTGACTTTACGTAGTCAATCGTGATAACTCTAGTTGAGAGTAGTTGTCGCACCAATCAACGTCTATGATGGATATGTCTTGACTTACCGTTTTACATTGTGATATGAGCTCTGTCAATTTCTAATTGACTATCACACTTTATATAGATGGTCGTTACCGGTCTACGCCATCTTGGTATGTCCTCTACGAATTAACGCAGATATCCGCATATTCTATAAATTTATCTCAAATGATAAATTAAAATTCCATCATAGATTTAGCTATAAAAGTCTGTTTGAAATACTTTCAAGATTTCCAAGACACAGCTTCCCACGTAGAGTCAATACATCCGCTCTAGTGGATCTAGATTCTTTTATGTAAGAATCCATATTTGCATTACTCTATCATTAGATAGCAGTTGGATATCTTCCTAAATGCAATATCGTAAATATCATAGTACTTGTGTAATACTATTCAAATGGTCATCACTTGAATTACTGGTATATTTACTTAACTTGATTATAACTTCTAAATCAAGTCTTACATACGTCATTAGACACATAAGACGCCCAATATTCTCTGCGTATTCAAAATAGGCAACACCTCTACCTCTATTATTAATAGATTTAAAAGATGTCATTGGATTTCTAGCTAGGCCGGAATCCCCCACATTGAACCTCTCAAGAATACTTTCCTTATAGTGTTTTTGACTTCAAAACAAATCCATTTGGTTTCATATGATCTTAGTTCCAGGAACCATATCGAGCAGCCAATGTAGTTCATGTCAAATCTTGACTCCAACATTTCATTAGTGGATTTGATCATCTTGTTATCACTTTCAGTGATAAGTATACCATCTATGTATAGACACATGATTACATAAATACCATCAATTATTTCTTTCCACAAACATCCGTTATTTTTAAATCCACGTTCTGACATGACGTGAAAAAAAATTGATGTCATTGTTTGGGAGCTTGCTTTAAGCCATATAATGACTTAACAAGCCTACAAACTTTGTTCTCTTGTCCAGGAGCCATGAAACCCTCAGGTTGGTTCATTTAGATTTCTTCTTCTAAATCTCTATTTAGAAATGCCGTTTTCACATCCATTTGGTGAACTTCCAAATTTCTTAAAGCGGCAATAGCAAGTATCATCCTAATCGAGGTTATTCGCGTAACAAGCGAATATGTATCAAAGTAATCAAGACCTTCTCGTTGTCTAAATCCTTTGATTACTAATCTTGCATTATACTTGTCAATGGTGCCATCGGCTTTCATCTTCTTCTTGAAGATCCATTTATAGCCTAGTGGTTTACAACTAGGAGGTAAATCCACGAGCTCCCAAGTATGATTTTGTAAAATAGAATATATTTCACTTTTAATGGCTTCTTTCCATTGAGGCCCTTTTGAGGAAGTAACCGCCTCTCGGTATGAAGTAGGTTCGTTTTCAACCATAAAAGAAACAAAATCGGGTCTAAACGATTTCTCGGTTCTTGCCATTTTGCTTCTTCTAGGTTCAACCTCTTCTTCCTCAGTTTGATCTTGTCTCTCATCTTGGAGATCATTATCAACTCCTTTGTTGTCTCTTATCACGAACAACATTCTCATCTTGATGTCTCTCATCATGAAGGACTTCATCATTTAGTTTCCTCTCATCACGGAAAACTTTACCGACAAGCCTAGATGAACATCCATTCTCCTCTAATAATCAAGGAAACACGGTTTCATACAATGAAAGTTTTCCTTGATTCGGTTATCGTATCTTTGTGTATATTTATCGTTTCCAAATCACATACAAAGAAATGATAACCACTACTGTTATGAGCATATCCAAACTTATGCAAACCACAGTTTTAGGTCCAATATTTTGAACCATGGGTGTCAGTACAGATAGACACCCCCCCACATTTGTAAGTACTTACAGGATGGTTTTCTTCCCATCCATAGTTCATAAAAACTATCTTCTTTTCCTTACAGGGGATCTTATCTAAAAGATAAGTAGCCAATAAAACCGCTTTCCCCCACATGCCATGGCTTAAACCATGACTTTAACAACATGGCATAACCATATCTTTAAGGCACCGTTCTTTCCTATCAACAATTATGTTGTGGTGTATAAGGAGCAATAAATTTATGTCTTATTACATGTTTAGAACATACATGAAATGGAGACACATATTCACCTCCAATATCACTTCGAACCGCCTTGTTTTCGATAATAAGTTGATTCTTAACTTATTTGTATAGATCAATCTTGTCTATATCCTTACTCTCAAGTAAGTAAAAGTCGCAATATTTTGTGCTACCATCAACAATTACGATGAAGTACCTAATTGCTACCTTAGTAGGTATCGATTCCAAATCACATAACACTATGTGAATCAAGGGTTCGGTTAATATATGGTCAACCGAGTGAAAAGACAAGCTTGTCAATTTGGCTTCAACATAAGTTTTACTTTTGTAATCCGTGTTTGTTTATTTAATTAAACAACGTATTGAGTTAAAATTAACATGTCCGAGATGGCCATGCTATACATTCAAAGGATCAAATAAGCTGAATTCATACTCATTTTTATTAAAACAACCAAAAAAATAGATTCAGCTTAAACATTTAATGAAGGGCATAACCCGTACCGACCAAAATTTAGTTCAATGTTAACTCAATGTTACTTGATAAAAATAAATCCAAATTTATTAAGTAACCATCCAGACACAAGATTCCTACGAATCTCTGGCACATACAACGTGTTGGTTCACTTAAGCTCTTTTCCACATGTGAATTTCAACATCACATTTCTTTTCCCTTGCTATTAGCAGTTATAGAGTTGCCCATAAATTGCATCTCTCATTTTCTGCTACTTTGAAAGAGTTAACCAAACTCTTATCATCATACTCATGACATGATGCCCAAGTGTTAATCAACATTTTCTAATGTCAGATCCCGCCTTGGCAACAATTTTCATTTCATTCAGGCCATTTAACCCATAGTTATGGCACATAAAATCTGAATGCTTTAAAGCATCTACCGTACACGTAACTTGAGTATCGGTCTCCCTTTCAACAAGTTCGGGAGCAGATCCTTTAGATGTCACTCATGACATTCTGAACATTCTGTGAATACGAGATTCCGTTATTAGTGTAACACTAAATTTGGAATAATTAACAACTTGCTATATCACAAAGTGTTTCTTAACAAACACGATAACATCAAATTTTGTTTAAAACACTATTGTTTTGTAAGATCCATTATACAAAACCGCTTTTAAACAAGTCTTTCGATTAAACAATTAAACAACATCGCATATTACATAATGTTTTTAAACAAAAACAAATTTGTAATATGATTTTGTCAATCTTCTTTAACAATATCTTAATAGATCTGCATCACATGGTATAATTCTACAATGAAACTCGACAAGGTTTCAAAATAGATTTACTCTTTCAAAGAAACTCAACAAGGTTTCTATGAATCTACTATCAAATGCATAAAGTTTCAAGAACTATATTTAGTTTATAATTAAACTCAACCTGGTTTAAATAAGCTAAACAAGTCAAAGAAACTTTTCCACAAAATATGATAACAGCTTGTATATTATTAGATTTTGTTTCAAACAAACTCATCTTGGTTTCAATAAACATGTTCTAGTAATCTAATAAAATAACAACTAGTATTTTATGAGATTTGTTTCAAAGAAACTCCACATGGTTTCAATGAATTGGATTTCATCATGATTTTTAACCATGTTAGTAATTGACGCACCAATTACACTCGCAAGATTCACTAGGGTCACAAATTATGTTACCATCAGTTAACTTGTGAATATTTAAACACAAAAACAGTTAAAACTGTTAAAACAGTATGGTATCTAATAAACTCAACATTGTTTATTAAACTTGTACCAAATATGATTCCGAGAAACACAAGCTTGGTTTCAATATCCATATTTAAACAATAACATATACAATAAACAAACTAAATAAATCAGTTTGAAAAGAAACTCATCATGGTTTCAATATAAACTGATTCAATAAACTGTTTTAAAAATCGTTTATAAATCTGTTATACCAAATCTGTTAATTAAAATTCTGTTTAGTTATAAAACTGATTTTCAAAGAAACTCAATCTTGGTTTCAGCAGAAAAACAGTTTGTATAAAATCTGTTAATTATATAAATCAGATTTTAATAAAAAGTGTTTTAATTCTGTTACACAGAATCTGTTTTAATACTGTAGGGAAACGGTTACACTTTTATAAATAAAATCTAAATTACAATAAATAAAATTAACAGTAAATAAATAACAAAAAATTAAATACAAACAGAACAGATAAACGATAATTAAATAATAAAATAGTCAAAAGACTTACTTGATCACCAAATAGAGATCAACAAAGAAGCACTAAAAGCCGAGGCACGTGTTTGACACGCTTCCCTTAAAACAGATTCGCCGTCTGTTTCCCAGGGTACAACAGCCAAAACAGTAAGTTGTACTGTCAGACTTAACTAAACTGCCTGGAATTTCATCTTAAGAGATGCGTATTCCATATGTTGGAAATCAATAATAAATATTGATTTGATGTGTGAAAAACTTGTGGAATTAGGGAATCTATTTATGCATAATAGACTCCCTCTAAGTTTACTCATCCCATCGATGTGGGATTGAAAATAAACTATTTTTCCTCTTTAGGCATGGTACCGAATGCCTAACTTTGAGACCCGATATCTCATTCACATCAACTCTATTTTGGACACATAAAGGCTTATTGTGAAGCTCTCTTTGAGGAGAACGCGAACCTACAAACTATTACTCATATATGTGACACATACATATAGATAATTGTGTCCAAAGTTAGTCAAAAGTCACTTTTGCCAACCAATTTTCCAACAATTTATTGGCTAAAAGGATGAGTACAAGAGCAAAATAAATTGATATCAGTGATAAGCAGGCGTTGCAGGCAGTAGTTATGTTGCCCATGATGTTTCCACAGCTTTGGGTTGGTAGGTTTGCTTCTACGGCATTTTGATATGTTAAATTTCTTATATTTGGTGATTGGTAAGAGAGTGTTTGGGATTGCCTATTAAAACTACTTAGATCTTTCTTTATCGTTTGTTGGTTTTAAAGATAGCAGCTTTCAGGGGTTGTGGTTCAAAAGCCTTTGTTTCAAGGGTGCCATTTAGGTGGTGTTGTTCATGGGGTTTGATTCAGTATGTGTGGATCAGAGGGTGTGGTTCAGTGGGTACGGTTCAGAGAAGATTCATTTTGGTGAAGATGCAGTTTTATCTTCGTAAGGAGCTAAATTTAATTTAGTGGTTACGGTTGGACATGAATGGTTTGCATAATATGTGAGGTTTAGTTTATGTTGATTTTTGTTTTTGTATGGTTAATTATGAATTATAGCTGTATTGATTAACGATACTGATTTTTAGTATATTAATATTATCTTTCACACTTTGTTGTTAGGCTTTTTCTTAGGGTTTAGATTTGCCAAATTCAGTGGTTACTGGATTGAGTTACTTTTGAATCTAAACCGGTATACAAAACTTCATAATTTTCGGTTTCTCTTTTCTGTAATTTTAATTTGGTTGATGAATTTTTTGTCAAAAGAACCTGAATAAATAGAACCTGAATAAATAGCACCTGAAATGCTCGCAGGTTCATCATACGTTAGTTTGTCATTTTTGGTATTTGACTATGTGCTCTCTGCATATAATAGGTATATTGGACATTGTTCAACACCGTCGCATTCTCACTGTTTGGCGCATATTTGCATCTGTCAATCATCATTTGGTGAAAGGGGTGACGCGGCAGGTAAAGGTGCTATTATCTGCTGGGAAACATGAAGGCCTTGAAGGGTATTGGAAGGGTAACTTTGAGCACGTGCTTTCCTTGAGAGTGATGGAGACACGTCAAGAATGTTTAGCTACTCATGTTGATGCTTACACTGGGGTATAACTTTTTTTTACGAATCAGTTTAATTTTATGTTATGCATATAGATTGTTTGATAAATTGTCACTCTTCTTTTTATTTTTATTTATTTTTAATTTTTTATATAATCGGGTGTTTACGACTATCTTATAGCTGAAGTAAGGGGATAGTTAGGACTGTTTTTACGATACGATGAAACTGATAAGCTGTTAGAAGTAAGCATATAGGCTTTCCAGGTTTAAATAACCCTATAAGGCATGAATATAAGATTATCCAAACGCCCCTTAATATATTTGGAGTCAATAAGTTTTGAAACTGATGTTTAGATGTTTGAAAATTTATTGAATACATAATGGCATCATTTCTCAATTCAAAACTGCTTGTCTTTTAAGTTAACTGATTCAGTAAATACTAAAATAAGCTGAGGAAAGATTTTATTGAAAACTTTGTATAAAACTTTGGAAAATAAGCTGTTGAAGGGGAAATAAGCTAAACAGTAACTCAAATTAGCAAAGGATAACACCCTCTCTGCTTAGTCTAAATAAGCTCAGTTTAAGCAAACTAAAAGAGCCAAAAACCAAAAGCTATTACAGGTATACATTTAAGCTCAAATAGTCACAAAGGTACCAAAAATAAGCTCAAATAAGTCTTGAAAAGCGAAAAGCAATCTGACAGGTTATAGTTCAACTTAGCAGGCCTGCAGGTGACTTTTGAGGCAAATTCTAAATAAGCTACTATGGGAATTAGCTTTTGAGCTTATGGATTCTTGAAATTCACGTAGCTGACTCACTTTCGCCCCTATATCTAGCTTATGAGGAGCTTTTATAAGCTTTCTATGAGCTTATGAATTACCTAGATCCACCACTGTTGCAATAACACTTATCAGATACTTCCCCAATCCTCCTACTTCTAGCTACAGTTTAAGTCTCAAAGGATTTTTGTAATTTTAAAAAACTAAACATGCAGATAAGACTGATATTGAAGTTTCAATTTTTTTTTGGATTTTTTGGAAGATTAAATAAGCTAAACAATAAACTTGAAAGTAGACAGGTAAGACATACTTAAAAACTTAATACCCTTTTGACTTTTTATAAAAATGCAAATGACTGTTGAATTGGACTAAAACTGATTTAAGCTACTTTTTGACACTAAAAACAGACTTAGTGGGGCTTAACATGTTGACTTAAATCAATATTTCACCAATAAGCTAATCTTATTGTCCTATAAGCTTAATATTCAGGAACTACTGCTATCTAACTCAAATGATTCGAAAAGTGAATAAGACTCTTTAAATTTATTTTTGTCAGCAGGATGAAGGAGAGTGTCCGCTCTTTGAACCATTGCCATCGTATGGTCCTGGAAAAGATGCATCTGGAGGACGGGTCAGTAGTCTAATAGGTGGATCACACCTTACTCATGTTATTATTACATGTATATTCTCCATGACAGCTATTAAATGTTACATCCGAAATCCGAATAATCCTTTGTATATTCTGTAAACAAAAAACATATAAGTGCCTATTTTCCAGCTATATCGATATTAAACGCCATCCAGAAACATAGCAAATAGCAAATGCCCCCGCCGCAACGCGGCGTGTTCCAGCAACTCGTTAGAAACAATGACTGAAAAAATCATATTTTAAATTTGTTTTTTATTAACACATTTTGTACTTATTGTTTAATTGTTCAATTCAAAGTCTTTTTCTAAAGACTTCCTCAAAGCAGTTTTGCATGACTGATTCAATTTATTTCTTTTCTGTTAAGAAATACTATGTGATGACGTATAGTATCCCCACACCCACAAAGGTTCAAGTCGGGCATACTAGACGCAACAATCCGAGACCCAAGGATAGGATGGACGCTAACTACTTCGGCCCACTTAGCCCAACCGGGACAACAAGAATACTCCCAGTCGTGGAGCGATACCAAGTTCTGACTTCAGAACGTCCCAAATGGGTCCGGACTACAGATCAACCAAAAGAGTAAAGAATATTGTCAGCACCCATATAGCTGACTTGGGCAGACACCATACAGGAAAAGTTTGCAGTTCCCTCACAAAAGCATCAATATCACTTGTAAAATGACAAGGGGAGGGTTTGACTTTAGAGTTTGCCACCCAAAAACATCACTATCATAACACGTGATCCCAGGCAACCCGACAAGAAGACCCTTGGTATAAATAGAGAGCACTTACCACTCTCAACGGTATATGAAGCACTCTCTCACAGAATATACTCTCTCTCTCTACACTTAATTACTCTCACACCCGAGTAGAATAAACCAAGATATATTCAATTAGTCCAAGATTCGCCTGACGTGAAGCTAGCCTACAATAGTCCTAATTTCGAGCCCAAGTTTTGTACTAACAAGTTGGCGTCATCCGTAGGATCAGTAACATAACTGCGTTTCCAAAGTTACCTTTACCACATGAGTAATTAGGCGAATGCCTCTTCCCCCACCCAGGAGCATTCCATGGTGCGGAATACCTCGGGAAATGAAAAGAGCAAAGGGATGGAGGACCGCCCTTCTGGCCACATGCCGGAAGAGGCGATAAGGAAATTTTGTGATAAGCACTATGACCAACTCCTCCCCTTGATGGCTGAAAAGTTTCACCAGGAAAAGATGAGGCAGGTGAAAACTTGTCTCGACTTTGACGATGAAGCACAAAAAGATTTACGATCTAGAGAGAGGTCCCGGAATTCCGAGTCAAAATCTTCGGGAGTAAAGAAGGCGAAGAAAAAACGGAAGGCCAGTCCTAGCACCAGGTCTAGACCTTCCGAATATTCCCACTCCCAAAGTGCTTTCTACAGACTCAGCAGTAGCGAGACAAGGCCTTCTCAGGAAGAAGATGTCGAGAGAATGAAGTATCCCCAGACGTGTGTCTTTTCTCGCTTAGGAGAAAGGAGGAGAGACATTAAGTCACGTTTGGGAGATAAGAAGTCGGACGTGTTTTCCCGGATCAAGTCCAAAATCCGTGCTCGCAGGGAGCGAAGAACTGAAGCCTGGCGTAACAAGTCCGGACAGACGGGGCAGAGAAGCTGTAGCACCTCGCATATTTCAGGTCTATATTTTACTATTTTATGTTATAAAAATTACTTTTAATTATTTATATAAGTAACCTCAAAAATTAAATAGTATGGATTATCCTCACAACCAACACAACCAACACAAGACTAGGAAAAGTCTATGTGTTCAAAAATACTTTAGTTTCACCACTATTCATAATTCATATGAATTATTGCCACTTTGCCAATTTTAGGTAAACAATTTACTTTTAAGTAATACGCGTGCCCGAACCTACGTTATAAGGTTTTAACAACGTAAAAGCACCCTATTAGACTTATCATACTTTTAATATACCTAGTTGGAGTATGTTAATAAGTTTTAACATTTTTGGAAGTATTACATTTTTACGTTATCCGGTTTTAAGTTTCGTGACTTAAGGGCTTAACATTAGTAATTACCGGGACCAAACTATACCCTAATAACTAAACTTTATCAAATTAAAAACACAAACTACCACCTCATTAGAGAGGTGGCGTTTGAATTGCCTCATCACAAGCCACATGGCCTTCTTTCAATACACATGCACTCTTACTCACCCACCTTGTCCCCCACTTAAACCATATCACCTCAATATTATCATTTTACATGCAAAAATCACACACAAACTCTCTCCCTCACCTCTCCTTGCCGTCCACTTTCACCACCATAACACCAATCCATACTTTGTTTTGTACTTCAAGAAATACTAAGAAGATGGAGCTAGAGTTGATTCCTACATGATCCTAGGGTTATTTTGTTGATATCAAGGGTGAAATAAGAGCTACACAAGAAGGTTAGGGCTCAATAAAGAAGGTTAGTACAAGGGTAAAAGGATTTGTAAGCTTGGGTTAAGAGGTTGAAGACAAGAGTTGAAGATTGAAAGGGCTTAGGCTTGATTGTTCTTGTAACTACTCAACCTAAGTCTTGTAAGAAGTTTGTTTAAATTTCTTGTTATTCAATATGGTTGTAATGATATTTATACTTATTTGATGTAATTTGATATAAGTAGTACATGTAATAAGGCTTGGTTGATGTTGTACATAAAATTGATGGGCAAAAACTAGTGTAGAAACTCATTAAGACAACTATTAAGAAACTAGTGAGTTATCATGAGTGTTGACATAAAACCATAAACTTTGGACTTGATTAAGTTTAAGAAGTTGTTAGAGGAAGTAAAAACTAGAAATTGAGTCTTTGAATCACTTGAAATGGACATATAGATAGAAAGTTATGGTTAAAAGAAGATGACTAGATGAAAACTTGATGTTGAGTCAAAAGTCTTCTGAAACGATTTTAAAACGCGATTTTGACCCTTTTCTGGTCCGAATCAGCAAAAGTATAAAACACGAAAGTTGCTCAAAATGATTTTTTCTACAAAAACACAGGGGCACATAAGCAGAAAGTGAACGAAAAATCCTAAAAACGGCAAAAACTAAACCGACATGTTGTTGGCTAGAAAACAACCATGGTTAAGGAAACTTAGTTGTATTTTGATTCTTTGAGACCAAAACAAAGCCAAGGTTAAGCCAAGGCTGATGTCTCAAGCTATTTTAACTTAAAAATAGCCTTTAGATATGACCTTGATTGGTTTTTCAAGTTGTTTAATCGAAACTTAGCCGCACGGCTAGTTTGGGTTTGTTAACCCGAAACTTGTTTCAAAAACTTGTTCATTAGATGAACTTTACTAGACTTTGACAAAACTAGATAAATGACCATATGACATATTAACTATATAAACAATATAAAAACCATTTTCACAAGTCTTAACTCTTGCTTAAACCCATGAACTTATATTAACTTAAAAACTATTTTTGAAACCTTTGTATTTGATGTGCTATTTCATCCTGCTTTTTATATTTATAAAACTTGAATAACTTAGGATAGACACATACTAATGGGCAGAGTACCCAATCAGATGTAGTAAAGCCTTAGGTAAATCCGAGTATCGTCCCACGAGAGCTGTGACCTTGAAAGAACTAAGATGATTAGATAAAATATTGATAATATATGGGTAGACAAAGTTGATATAATCCTTAGATATGCTATTATTCTACTTACACAGACACTGAAATTTAGGTAAAAGAGATAGATAAACGAAGCTTAATAAAGACTAGAAACATGAATTGATTCCCAATACCAAGATTCAATATAGTGGTTAATTATCACCAGACTCCTTTAGTCGATTCATCATGGCCTATGGTTCTTAGATTCCTCACCAAGATGAACAGGTCACCCGGGATCATTCGGCAACCTAATAGCAGTCATTAAGCACCAAATCTACTAGATCTAGACGGTGGGAACCCGGCCGTTAGGAACTTAGATTCCCCCTAACCTCTTAAGTACCTCTACTTGATAAGTGATCATTTGGTCAATTCGCACACGAAGAGTGGTCGTACAATGGCCAATTCCTCCCATACTTCGCTATCTATCAGACTGGGGTCAGTTGGTCATATCTCCCAATCCTTTAGATACCACCAAGCTTATAATACTACCAAGGCTAGCGATCTATGAAAAGACTAGCAAATGCCTATAAAGAATTATAGAGAATAACAATAACATAAATGCAAACTTTAATTAATAACATGAATTCATAATATAAGCTCCAGAAAAATATAAAAAGAATCCAAACTCGAATACAAAGGAAATCGTAGACGAGAACTTCGTTATTCATGCTCCTAAACCATGCTTCTTCTTCTGTGTTTTGATCTCCCCAAACCCTAGAAGGTTTGGGAAAGGAGAGATATCAAATACTGATGAAATCATCGACTATTTATAGGCTTCAAAATAGTTACGGCGTAACCTTATTAGCTAGTTACGCCGTAACTTCCTTTAATCTTCAGTCCTTATCCATTGGCTACGGCGTAACTTAATTTGGTGTTAGGCCGTAGCTGCTATAATCCAGTGTAAATATTTGTTACGGCGTAGCTTAAGCTGATAGCTACGCCGTTGTCTTTGTAATCAGTAGTTATGACGTAACCTACTCTGAGGGTTACACCGGAGTCTTCGAAATCTCTAGTTGCGTCGTAACTTCATCACTAGGTTACGCCATAATTACGAGAAAGTTGAATCAATAGTTCTTGAAAATGTCCATTTGCAGTTTCCTTACTTCGAATGCGTCCTGAAATGAAATAACAAGGAATAAGGATGTTTTCACTAATAATATAATCAAAATGTGATGATAAAGGGGGAAATTAATGCTTAGAAACTCAGGACTATTTGATGTTATCAAATATCCCCCCACTTAAACTCTACTTGCCCTTAAGTAGACTAATTTAGACTGCAAAAGATACATTCATAACGAATGCGCAATTATGAATTCCATGCTAGAATATTAATAAGAGCCGAACACCTCACGAAATGGGAACGAAAACACTCTCACTCGTCCTATTCTAAGTGTTAATTTCGGGGTGATCACTCAATTGCACGGACATAGTAAGTATTCTATCATAAGCTTGGCAATTACACACAACTCCACCACTAAAGCTAAGGTTAAGACAAATTTTAGAAAGCAATGTTGGGTTGAGTTTCAAAGGCTTAAAGGGTGGTGTCATTACTAACGTGTCACGGCGAAGTGGACAAAATCAATGATACATGACCAAATCCATGGCCAAGTGATAAGGTTTTAAAAGGTACCATTTTGAGGGGTCGTTTTAGCCCTTATTTGATCACTTTTGTATCCGTTATTGCTTAATATCGTTCCTTTTCACTTTTTAGGTCTCTTGAAGGCAAAATGCTGGAATGGAACTTATTTAGACGAAAAGGCGCGAATATACGAAGAAAATGGCCAAAGTCAAAATCGAGACACTCAAAGCTGCTGAAAATAGAAGGCGACGGCGTCACTGCTTAACTGCGACGCCGTCATAGGATTTTGTGACGGGTCAGAAGACAAAACTCGTATTTTCAAGAGACGGCGTCGGGCTTTAAAGGAGTAGACCGTCGCAACTCAGACGGCCTAGATGTGACCCAGACGGCGTCAGAAGCTGAAGATGACGGCGTCACAGGCATAAGGTGACGCCGTCGCAAGGTTAACGTGGCCAAAACGAAACCCTAATGACGGCGACACGACGGCGTCACGAAACATAAGGTGACGCCGTCGCATATGTAATCTTATATATAGAATCCGAATTTTTCAGTTTTAGAGAGAGTCTTTTGGAGTAAAAACCTAAAACCGAACCTAAGGTGTCTTGTACAGTATTTTAGGGTTCTAAACCCTATCTTACATCAAGATAAGTATTTACTTCATCAATTCAATTATGTCTTTGATTATTTGTGTGTATGCTTGCATGTTCTCCATGTCCGGCTAATTTATTTGGGTGTTTGCTTAGGAAGTATGAAACTTAATTATTGAATATTGATTGGTTGTTTATTATCTTAGCTGATTAATGATCTAGTAATGCGATAGGTCATTCGTTGTGTACTTAATGCTTGATTCATCTTTGTGAACCTTAGAATATGATTACCTGAGTAGTTGTAGGCTAAACTATCCAAAGAGTGCCTTAGAGTTGGAGTTTATCATCCCTAGTGGGTTTTGTAGACGAGACCCTTTGGTAAGTTCAAAGAGTTAGGGAGAAACGCATACCCTACAACTTTAGACACACAACGCAACTAAGAATAAGGATGTGACAACTCAACCATCAATGGGAGATAATTAAGGAGTAGTAAAACCTAAGTAAACACATCTTTAAACTATCATACGAGTACACATAATTTAGACATAGACTCCCACAACCTTAGTTTAGATAATTAGATAATAGTAGAGTAATCGGTAGAAATACCAACCCCCCAAATCCAATACCCGAGATTCGTACCTTTCAATTTCATAAACTATAAAAATACAAAAAAAAAATAATCTTCCTCAACCTCAACCTTAGCGTAGTAACTTCTTACTAGCATTCCTATTCCCCTATAGAACGATATCAATACCCGTGGCTTACCCTAATTACTACACTAAAACGATTAGGTTCACTGCCTAGGGTGTTATAAAACTTGCTCGAAGAAAAGGAAGTTTCCTTGACCCCGAACGACGCGTGTAGCGTTATCACCAAGACATCAAGGATTGTTCGCTGCATCACCTAGACACGCTTCACGGCAAAAAGGGTAAGGATAGGCATGGGATATTTAATGGGTGAAAAGGAGAAAGAAAACAAATAGTTTTAGCTTAAAACCGAGTTGCCATCGTCCAACTAATAATTCAAGGTTCGCCTTCATATGGTCGGTACATGCCTCCGGAATCCTCCAAAATTATTCTTGAACTTATTCTTCCAACCTTTGAACGTGATCAAGAAGATTATTCTCAATGCCAATTCATGTAGTGCTTTCACTTTGTCGCACTATAAACAATCATGTTTTCATTTATGTTCCTATCCCCCCACTTGAAGTGTACAAAGTCCCATTTGTACGAAGAAAAAGAAAAAATAAGATAGAAATGAAAACTAATCAAGAAGGAAATAAACTCCCCTCTCGAATGGTTGCTCAAGATGTCTCACTAAAGGTTGAAGGTGGGTCATGGGGTGACTAATGTGTGTTGAATCTGGAATTGGCCTTAACTAATTGTGTTGCTTCCAAAATTGCCTACTGCAGCAGGGGTTACGGCCTAACTAAATCATAAGGTTACGCCGTAACTGTGTCACATAATCAAAACCTGCACAGCATACCAGGAAAATTCTGTACCCGATGGGTACAATTAACGATAGAATAAGCAAATATCCACATAGTTAAGTTATTACAGACTTGAGTTTCAAATAGTTTTAAAATTGTTTCAAATCGTTTCATCAAATGGGGAAATCACTCGTCCCCGGGGAGATCATGATCCTTGGAGTGGAACTGGGAGGGCTCGTATGGAGTGATCATGGTGCTTCCAGGAGTGGCGTCGGGATGCATGTAGGCCACTTCTCCTTGGACGCCAAGATTGGGCACATCGGGTTGGTATACGTACTCTGGACCTTCCCACCTGGGGTGACTCAAGTGCATATGCTGCAGCATCTGGCTTGTCCGATCCGCATTCCAACGGAAGAAATCCTACTGGGCCTGGTTCACCTGATCCAAAGTACCTGAAAAACCTTCAAACTGGTTACTAAGAGCATAAAGACCCACTTCGAGGGTTTCAATCTCCCCGCTAAAATGGGTCGACATTCCCTCGAGCCTTTCATCAATAATCTGCAACCTCTCCCCAATATTCACATGTGCCCTTCTACGTCCCCTGGGCACCTGCTCCTCGGCTTCTCCCTCAGCATCACCACCTGCACCACTGGCCTCCCCTTCTTCTCTTCTAGGGGCAGTCCCGGCTAGCTGAATCGCACCATAAACATCCTGGATGCAAATCCCAAACTCCACTAGCTTAGGCAGGCCAATCAAATAAGTATCCCTACCAATGGTCAATCGGGCCAAAGCTTCATCGGTCATGAGATCAAAACTCCTAGCCAATCTCCCAATGAAATGTGCCCCCTGCAAAGGACTCCTACCAGAAAACCCCTTAGCACCCACTGCCATAAACTTAGCCAAATAGTAAAGAATATCAATGGTGTTCCCTCCTTCCATTCCCTGCATCAGATAGAGATCATCCATGGTCATCTTTTCCTTGGCTGAATGCCTTGCTCGAATCGAGCAAGCAAGAAGGCGGTGCACAAGTCGCCGAATGGGGCTCCTCACCATAACATACGACGGAGGGCTCCTTGGATTATACCCCCCATAGACAGCGATCTGATCAAAATAAGCAGCAAGGTCCTGATTCTCGTCCCTTCTTCTCCAGCATGTGTTATAGAACCGCTTAAAAGCCTCAGTCTCCATCTCCTCCTCTGTGTACAAACCCATAGGCATGGTAAATTCCCTAAGAGTCAATCTCCTCTAAACACCCCCAAGCTGGAAAAACAAAGAATTCTCTTCATCATTAACAACCTCAGTATCAAACTCCACACTAACAAGGAATTCACGAACGTATTCCGGAATGACCGGTTCCATGATCCTAAACAACCTCAACCAAGCAGTACATGTGGAATCCCCGTCAGTACATGAGAACTTGATCTTGCAAAACTTTCTCAATCTCCGACTAGCTTTTCCATTTGCCAAAGTACCGAATGCCTCAAAGTTAAGAGCCTCGGGCTGACTGATATCCTTTGTCATCAATTTCTCATATTCCTCCACGCACAGTTGCCTAATACCAGCATTGGGGTGTGCTAAAAACCTAGGCCAGTTCGCGGGGTTGTTTGCACTGAAAAACAAGACAAGAAACAGTAAGTGCAGACCATACTGATGTTAAGTTACGGCGTAACCATCATAAAAGTTACGCCGTAATTAGGAAATTTCAATGGTTACGGCGTAGCTATGACAAACTGCTACGCCGTAATAACAGTAATATAGGTTACGGCGTAACTTAATCCCCAGTTATGTCGTAACTTCCCCAGAAAATCAGCACCACAGATCTTTTGATTACATTATAGATTACGCCGGAAGCATCAATTTTTATCAAGTGGTGAAAAGTTTCGATGTATTTTTAACCTATTAGTGCTGAGGGACCGCACCTAACCCACTAAGTTTGTGTTTGACCTAAAACCCTATAAAGCCAAAACACCCAAATCAACCTGTAGTAATAGGACACGAATCAAAATAACATGGGGAATTTATCAAAACTATCAATGAATCATTCCAACATCAAAAATCAATTCGAATGGGCAAGATCCCTAAAATATTAAAACAAAACCCTAATTGAAATAATCAAAAGAAATAAATCAAAAAGAGTAAAGATAGGTCTTACCAGCCATGAAGATAGATTAGATGGAGTGATTTCAAAGAAAAATTTTCAGAGATAAAATTTTACTGTTTGGGTGGGCGGTGAAAGTGTGTGTAAAACCTAGTTTTTATTTAGAAAGGTTTTTATAACCCTACGATAGTTATGGCGTAATTAGATAAATTAGTTACGCCGTAACTAATATTATTAGAGATTCAATAGGTTGTGAAAGGGTTACGTCGTAATCCAATTAAGGGTTACGCCGTAATAAATTTTAGTCAAAGGTCAGATTTTTATATATAAATCTGATATATAGTAGTTACGTCGTAAACCTTAATAAAGAGGTTACGTCGTAACTAAATAGTCAAAAAGATTTTATTGAAAATTTTAATAAATTGCAATAAGGTTACGTCGTAACTAGATGAAATAGTTACGCCGTAACTAATAGCGTCAGAATACTAATTATGTAAAATTGTAATAGGAGAGATTAAAAACGTACCTTATGGGAGTGCTCAAATCTCTTAATGAGGTAAATATGAAATACCTTAGATCTTTTCATTAACTGCTCCCCGGCAGCGGCACCAAAAAGCTGATGTGCTATTTCATCCTGCTTTTAATATTTATAAAACTTGAATAACTTAGGATAGACACATACTAACGGGCAGAGTACCCGATCAGATGTAGTAAAGCCTTAGGTAAATCTGAGTATCGTCCCAAGAGAGCTGTGACCTTGAAAGAACTAAGATGATTAGATAAAATATTGATAATATATGGGTAGACAAAGTTGATATAATCCTTAGATATGCTATTATTCTACTTACACAGACACTAGAAATTTAGGTAAAAGAGATAGATAAACGAAGCTTAATAAAGACTACAAACATGAATTTATTCCCGATACCAAGATTCAATATAGTGGTTAATTATCATTAGACTCCTTTGGTCGATTCGTCATGGCCTATGGTTCTTAGATTCCTCACCAAGATGAACAGGTCACCCGAGATCATTCGGCAACTTAATAGCAGTCATTAAGCACCAAATCTACTAGATCTAGACGGTGGGAACCCGGCCGTTAGGAACTTAGATTCCCCCTAACCTCCTAAGTACCTCCACTTGATAAGTGATCATTTGGTCAATTCACACACGAAGAGTGGTCGTACTATGGTCAATTCCTCCCATACTTCGCTATCTATCAGACTGGGGTCAGTTGGTCATATCTCCCAGTCCTTTAGATACCACCAAGCTTATAATACTACCAAGGCTAGCGATCTATGAAAAGACTAGCAAATGTCTATAAAGAATTATAGAGAATAACAATAACATAAATGCAAACTTTAATTAATAACATGAATTCATAATATAAGCTCTAGAAAAATATAAAAAGAATCCAAACTCGAATACAAAGGAAATCATAGATGAGAACTTCGTTATTCATGCTCCTAAACCATGCTTCTTCTTCTTCTGTGTTTTGATCTCCCCAAACCCTAGAAGGTTTAGGAAAGGAGAGATATCAAATACTGATGAAATCATCGACTATTTATAGGCTTCAAAATAGTTACGGCGTAACCTTATTAGCTAGTTACGCCGTAACTTCCTTTAATCTTCAATGCTTATCCATTGGCTACGGCGTAACTTAATTTGGTGTTACGCCGTAGCTGCTATAATCCAGTGTAAATATTTGTTACGGCGTAGCTTAAGCTGATATCTACGCCGTAGTCTTTGTAATCAGTAGTTACGACGTACCCTACTCTGAGGGTTACGCCGGAGTCTTCGAAATCTCTAGTTGCGTCGTAACTTCATCACTAGGTTACGTCGTAATTACGAGAAAGTTGAATCAATAGTTCTTGAAAATGTCCATTTGCAGTTTCCTTACTTCGAATGCGTCCTGAAATGAAATAACAAGGAATAAGGATGTTTTCACTAATAATATAATCAAAATGTGATGATAAAGGGGAAAATTAATGCTTAGAAACTCAGGACTATTTGATTTTATCAGTATTTCACAACATCATAATATGACACGTCGTAATTATTTTCATCACAACACTCAATGAGTGAATAAACATTTACACATGATAAATGTTATGCTAAATTACGACACAACTTATACTATTACGTCACCACACAAGTTCAACAAATAGTCTTTGACGAAACACGACACATATTTTATACAACATTTGTCTCGTCAAATACTTACTTATAAATGATAAATACTACAATAGTATGGAATTTCATTATCCTAAAGTGGCCTCTTCGGGGTATCCTATCGACGAGTTGTGGATTTACGATTTAAAGTGTCCTGGCTCCTTGTGCGATTACTACACGACCTCTTGATTTTGATAGCCCGAACGGTGGTACGAGGTCATTTATAAAAAGGCTATAAACCAAACAAACACTTAAGGGATACCTTAACTTAATATCCATGTACAACATCAAAAGCCAACAAGTTACATATACTTGTACACTTATATTGAAAACTATACTATAACATAATTACTATACTTTCGTAGGTAATCACTAAAGATCGCAGTCTCGACATACACTGTTGTTGCTATAAACTACTACTGATAACCACGGTGAGTTCATAGCCCCAAATTTTGTTTAACTGTTTTATAAACTACTTGGGGGAGATACATGCTAAAACGTTTTATTATGGACAGTTACTTGCAAACTGAATGCCTTGACTGTATTATTGCATGCCTAAGTTGTTTATGCCAAAAGTCCCCAACATAATGGACCACTAATCACTGGGAGTGAGCGCAAATATTGTGGATATGCCTATCGGGATTGACGAATCCCGTTTGTGTTAGCCGGATCGGTAACCAAACACACATTATTTGAATTATCTAGGTATAGGGCAAAATACCTACCTGGGGAAAGTTACTTATATATATATATATATATATATATATATATATATATATATATATATATATATATATATATATATATATATATATATATATATATATATATATATATATATATATATATATATATATATATATATATATATATATATATATATCGTCTGGTGATATATATACAACAGTCAGTCGTGAGTGCCATGAGCTTAGAGCAATAATAACTATCAAGAAGATAATTGTACACATTGCAATTATACTACGAACTATTGTCCACTACTGTTTTCAGACATATGAATTCACTCAACCATTGTGTTGACTTTTTGGCATATTTTATCTCAGGTCCGTAAGATATATCTGGCTCACGAATGAAGGCACACGGAATGGGCATTTTGAAGACTATGCATATTATCATTCGAAAAATTTTAATCCTATTATGTACATTATGGGACCTCTACTCTGATATTATGAATAAATTCGAATGATAATGTATTTTAAAATGTCTCATTTTAGAGTCTGTTAATACAAATAAGCCGTAAAAACGTTTATTTATATTTTACGATCTTCTAATGTGTTGTCGATAACAAACGTAAAATCATTTTAACGAAACAAATAAAATACGTAAATGGTTTGAGCCAATAGTTTTCTAATACACTTACGTTTTCACATAAAACACTAAAACAAGTACAAGTGATTTTATGATTTAGTAATACATATGTACAACAACTACTGTTTACATATTGGGAAAATATATACATAACTAGTTGATGCAGGTTTTACTAACCATGTCTTAAATTTATAGTGTCTCATTATACCTATGGTCTACCCTAGTGCACTAACGGGCAGTGTACCCGGTCGTGTGTAGTGTAGTAATCGGTAAAGCCGAGGGCGTCCCAAGAGCTATGTGTGATGGATTATTACTAAGTCTAGTGTCACAGATTAATAAAGCTTTCAATAGGGTTTTAATTAATTAAACTACTAAAGCAAATAAAAGCAGATAAAAGCAAATAAAGGATAAAGGGAAATCAATAGAAGAGAGTGGTGCTAACCTAGTTAATCCTCGTAGCTAGTTATGTCTACGTCTACTTACTTCCAATTACTTCAGGTGGGGTCAAATTCGAGAGGACAACATTTGGTCAATTCGCCCTAACCTATCAGCAAAGATGCCACCACAGGAGAAATCAGGCGCACCGTCATAAGTCCTGTTGTTCCTGGTCCCCTAAGCCAAGTTATTAAGTACCGCTACATGCTAAATTTATAATAATGAATGTCCGGCCGTTAGGAACTTAGACACGCACCCCCTAATTCTTAAGTTCATCCAAACAATAGGTGATCAGTTGGTCAAATCGCACAAGTAGAAAGGATCGTCAGTTGATCATATCTCCTAGGAAATTGGCCTCTATCGCCATTCAAAACTACCGAACCAAGGGTGGCTACCAATAAAATATGCATGCATACACTTAGAAATAATTGTACCGAAGTAAAGTAAACGCAAACAAAACAATTAAGGAATCATAACTAGGCTAGCACCAAAAGGTGCTTAGCCGCTCATATTAATCATGCAAACCAATTCAATATTCAAGGGTACGAAATACATGAATTGAAAGTAAAAGAAATATAAAACGCTAATGCTTATCGTAGGGGAGTGATTTATCCCTTGGAGACAGCTCCGTATGCTCCTCTAGACATGCCTTGAGCTTTTTCCCACGTTCTCGGAGTGTTGTGTGTGGAATGGAATGAATAGAATTGCTGGAATTCGTGGGGTATTTATAGGTCAGATCTGGGTTACGGCGTAACCAATATATGAGTTACGCCGTAAGCTTCTATATCTTCGAATAATGCACTAGATCTGCTGGTTACGGCGTAACCTACTGAGTGGTTACGCCGTAGTATTCAATAAGCTCGGTTACGTCGTAGTTGATGTAGTAGTTACGGCGTAAGGATCAGCGGCGTGGAACCTCATTTGACCTAATGTAGTTACGTCGTAACCTTTGGGAAGAGTTACGCCGTAACCTTTTGATAAGTTGGCTTTCTGAGTCACGCTACGGCGTAATGTGAGAGACGAGTTACGCCGTAACTTCTTCAAAATAGCATATTGTGATAAATCTTTAGATAATTCTCCAGTTCCGCGTCTCTTTAGCTCCAATGCTCGTAATTTACCTGAAAGTGGAAAACAATGGAAAACAAGTGTAAATCCATATAAATGATATAAATTACAAGCATTATCGGGGGAAATTGACACTTAATATTCAGGACTATTTGATGTTATCAAATATCCCACCACTTGAACTCTACTTGCCCTCAAGTAGACCTTATTAGAAAAATTCCTAAAAAGATATCTCCCATAACCTGGAAAATATGAGTTTACAAATCCCTTATGCTAGAATAAAACAAAGCCGAACACCTCATGAAACGGGAACAAAACACTCAAATCTCTCAACTATTCTAAGTGTCAATTTTGGGGTGATCACTCAATCGCACAGTAATAGCATGTATTCTATCATAAGCTTGGCGGTTACACAAATCTCCACCACTAGAGTTGAGGGCTAAACAATTCTCGAAGGCAATATGGGTAGACACGACAAAGCTTAAGGGGTGACTCGTCATTACTAACATGTCACGGCGAAGTGGACAAAATCAATGATACATGACCAAATCCATGGCCAAGACACCAAAGATTGCTCGCTGCATCACCTAGATACGCTTCATGACTAAAGGGTAGGATAAGACATGGGATATATAATTGGTGTAAAATAAAAAAAACAAGTAGGTAGTCTAAATCTATAACCAAGTCATCACCACTTACCTTCCGCCCAAAGTTCAAGCTTTGAAGTCAAGAAATCGGATCATGAAATGCAAGGTAGATGTGTCATTAGTGGACGTCATGAAGGGCACACTACCTTTTCTCCAACTGTTGGCATAACTACCAACTCCAATATTCAAATGTGACCGATGTGGCATCCTCGATACTAAATCAAAAAAGCTCATACTACAGTGCTTATAAAATCGCACTTTACAATAACATAACAACTATTTTTTTTCAACATAAAAATAACATAACATAATATCCCCCCACTTAAGATGAACAATGGGAATTCGGGGGGTGTTCAATGATCTTCAGAAATATTTTCGATGAAAGCGTGATTTCCGAACCTTTCCACTCGAACCTTGAACTTAGGCAAATGATGACTTCCCAATCACAAATAAAGACTACATGGTTGGCTAAGGTGTATGGGTGTATCGAAATAATATATTGGGTAAACAAAATGAAAGGAATGGCTTAGAAGGGTGTATCTAGGGGTATCTTGCACTAAAGATGAGTGCAAAAAAAGGGTTTCACATGGGGGTTGAAAAGTCAAGGTGACTAATCGATAGACATACAATGGTAGGCTGTTTGGGTGATAATCCTAAAATATTGCCTTCTAAAACTGAAAAGTCCAAATACATCGAGCTAACTCAACATACCTCGTCTATGGTCTCGAAATGATGCAAAGGCCAAGTTCTAATGTTTACAAGCTATCGACACACTAATAATTTGGTGGATTTGGGGTAAAATATAGGAAATGGATAAGGCTAATCTCACCATATAATATCAAGGGTTGTATGTGCTTGGCTAAGGTCTAATCTAGTTAGGTTAAGAAAAACATGTCAAAATTTTAAAAATGGCACAATTTTTCAAAATAAACTAGAAGAATGAGGGCGAAATAAATTTCAAGAGATAATTCTACTCATGTCCCCCCAGTTGGATTGTACAAAGTCCCTTTTGTACTAGGCATTAAATAATGGCGAAGAAAAAGGTAGAATTAGAGCGAGAACTTCCCTGAAATTTGCTCCATAAAGAAGGAAGGCCCACGAAAAAGAGACGTGCCTTCGTATAAGCATCATGAACAAACTTCAATCCCTGAAATCACACTACCAACAAGCATAATTCTAAAAAGAAAAATGAAAAACGAAAAATGAAAGACAAACCTAACTCACTTTCTTAGGAATCACGGTTTCATTTAGCGAATGCAACTAGCCTTTTAAACCACCTGGTGTCCCAAGTGGACGAGTGAAGTCTCGTGAGGGTTTATAGGGAACACACCCACAAAGTTCATTTAAAATACTAATACACGGTTATTGTGTTTTAAAATTAAAGAATTAAAGCATAGGAAAGTTACGTCGTAACTCTTTTAAAGGAGTTACTGATAAGGTTTTAAAATGTACCTTTTTGAGGGGTCATTTAAGCCCTTATTTGATCACTTTTGTATCCGTTATTACTTAATATCGTTCCTTTTCACTTTTTAGGTCTCTTGAAGGCAAATTTCTGGAATGACACTTATTCGGACGAAAAGGCGCGAATATACGAAGAAAATGGCCAAAGTCAAGAATCGAGACACTCAAGCTGCTGAAACTGAAGGGGACGACGTCAGGTTATACTTGTGACGCCGTCGGAACAAGTTTTGTGACGCCGTCGGAACAAGTTTTGTGACGACTCAGTAGCCAAATTGCTTATTTTCAAGTGACGGCATCAGGTGTTAAAAGAGTAGGGCGTCGCAGCTCAGACGGCCTAGATTTCATCCAGATGACGTCAGAGACTGAAGGAGACGGCGTCACAGGCATAAGGTGACGCCGTCGCAATGCTAACGTGGCCAAGACGAAACCCTAATGACGGTGACCCGACGGCGTCACAAACTAAAGGGTGACGCCGTCGCAGTTGTAACCTTATATATAGAAACCGAATTTTTTAGTTTTCAGTGTGTAGTTTTGTGGAGTAAAAACCTAAACCGAACCAAGGCTGTCTTGTACAGTATTTTAGGGTTCCATACCCTATCTTACATCAATATAAGTGTTTTACTTCATTAATTTAATTATGTCTTCAATTGATTATGTGTATGCTTGCATGTTCCCCATGTCCGGCTAATTTACTTGTGTGTTTGCTTAAGTAATATGAAACTTAGTTATTGAATATTGATTGGTTGTCTCTTATCTTAGTTTTGATTGACCTAGTATTGCGATAGGTCATTCGTTGTGTTGTTAATGCTTGATTAATCTTTGTTGAACCCTAGTTTATAATCACCTAGAGTAATTGTAGGCTATACATCCAAAGAATGCCTTAGCGTTAAAGTTTATAAATCCTAGAGATTTTATGTCATTAACCTTTGGTAGCTTCAAAGAGTTAGAGATAAGGATAAGGACGTGACAATTCAACTATCAATAGGAGATAACTAGGGAGTAATAAAGCCTAAGCAAATACATTTTTAATCATCATACGAGCACACAACAATAGACATAGACTACCCACACCTTATTTAATTAGAATAGATAATAGTAGAGTAATCAGTAGAAATACCAACCCCCAAATCCAAACCGCGAGATTCGTACCTTTCCATTTCCTAAAAAACATAAAAATATAAAAAAATAATCTTCCTCAACCCCAACCTTAGCGTAGTAACTTCTCACTAGCATTACTATTCCCCTAGAGAACGATATCAATTCCTGTAGCTTACCCTAATACTACACTACAATGATTAGGTTCACTGCCTAGGGTGTTGAAAAACTTGCTCGACGAAAAGGAAGTTCCTTTGACCCTGAACGCGCTGTGTAAGCGTATCAGTTACGTCGTAACTAGCAAAACCTGACCTAAGCTGCAAAGCGAGTGGTTACGGCGTAACCACTGAGATGTATTACGCCGTAATTGGTAATGCGTCAAGAATTCTGCTACTAAAAGGTTGGTTACGGCGTAATCACCAAGATGAGTTACGCCGTAACTCTGTTCAGATCAGCAACTGCAGCATCAATTAGTTCATCGTTAAAATAGTTTGAAAACACAAAACCCTACAGAAATGGAAATAAAACAAAAGAAAGGGATAATTTGGGTTGTCTCCCGAAAGAGCACTTTTCTTTATTTACTAGTCTTTAAGTTAGACTCAGAGTCGCGGGGCTTCTATGGGGGCCTTTGGACTTCCCCAACTTCCTCCATGTCTAATTTATTTGAAGAAGTCTGGTCCCAAACATGTGGAGAAACATACTGAGTCATGGTGTATCTTTTCTGCAGAAAATTAGCTCGTGCACATCCGAAACGAAATTTAGCCTCTTCTTCCCCGTCAATTTAGCATACCCAAACTTTACTCGTAACCAATTTTCAAATGAGATCCCCCTGTATCCAACTTTGCTTCTCTTATCTTCGTCAAAACATGCCCATTCCTTGCGTTTGAGCCATTTAGTTTCAGGGTATTCTCCTCCATCGCAGATCTTACGATTGGGGTTGCATGTAGGCCATGCCATGGTGTATTCATCATGCATGATAGCTGGTTCGCAAAAATGAATGGTCCAATCAATATCAGTGAACCATTCGCTAAAAGCACTATGCCTTTGTAACCATTTTTCTCTGATATCCTTTTCATTTTCCCAGCACCACCAAACTTCTGCAGCTTCTTTAATCATACGAATGGGATACTTCCCTCCTCCATTACATCCTTTTTGGAAAGGGGAACACGTGGGAAATATTACTTTGGTCCCCTCAACTAAAAAAGTATCTGGAACACAACAGTGAACTCTTCCTTTTACAACGTAACTGGGAACAGAATACGGGATCTCTTCCTCATCTTTTTCATCGTCACTTGATTCGGTGCCCTGCAAATGGCCAAAAGATGAAGGCGAAAACCTATCGGAATCATCTAATTCAATCCTTGGTGGTTCCTTAGTCGTAACAATTTTGTCTGGTTCAAGGCTTAAGGCTTTATCCAATTTAAACTCCACTATATCTCCAAAATATCCACCGTAACGTGCTAATGTGTCAAGGAATGGTTTACCAAGAATCAAATGTTCCTTTTTGTCTTTCACATTATCGATTACCAAAAATTCGGGAGCTGAAATAAATTTATCGACCTTAACAAACGTACCACCTGTAATTCCTAAAGGGGTAATCTTAGTTTCAGTTGCAGAATCAGTCACGATATGTGTTTCCCAAAGGTGGATTATCTTCAGTTTCAAGAATATGGATAGAGCCATGATGTTTACACAAGACCCAAAATCAACTACCCCCAAGATATCAATATTACCAACAGAACACAGAATGATTAACCCGCTTGCACTAATATCCTTAACTGAAAATAAACTTGATCCTAACCTGGATACGCCTTCTGGGACATGGTTACGCCGTAACTCAGGGAAGTAGTTACGGCGTAAATTTACCTGTTTTTCAACACTAGTCATCTCCAACTTATCGATTGTGGTCTTGCATCCCTCAATTAACTCATGAGAATCATTGGTGAAAACAGCGTTGCATTCCTCCTTGCGCTTGGCTTCATTAAGTTCAATTCCATCTATCTCAGCACTGAGTTTTTCAATCATTGCTCCAAGATTTTTTAGGCTTTCGTCGTGCCTGGAAAGATTTTTATTTGTGTTTTCCTGGAAACCCCTTAACCATGTATCTTGTTCTTTTTCTTTCTGGGCTGAAGTTTCCAGGAACTTATTGATTGTTTCTTCAAGACTGGGATTTCTTTCTCGATAAGGCCCACGGCTGTAATTTCCACGATAACCATTACTATTTCGATTATCTCTGTAAAATGGTCGATTTTCTCCATACTTAGCTTCTTCAATATTCTCTTCGTCCACATGAGGACAATTCTTCGTTAGATGTCCTCCTCCACAACTTTCACAACCTACTTGGATGGCATGAATGGTTTCTCTGACCTTCAGCATGTCTCGACTGAGATTTTCAATTTTACTAGCGATTGCTGCATTTCCGTCAAAACTTCCACCTTGGTTTCTTTTACTTCCTCCATCGTGCCATTTCTGAGAATGATCCGCCATTTTTTGAATGGCTTCAATTGTAAGAGTAGGATTCATGCTCGGGATAGGTCCTTGATAGTCCAGCATTTGCCTTGTAGTTACGTTAATTCCTTTGTAGAAAATGTTGACCTTCTGCTGGTTGTTCAGATCATTGTAGGACACTTGTAAATGAGATCGTTGTATCTATCCCAGGCTTGGTACAACATTTCGTCGTCTTCTTTTTTGAAATTATGGATTTCCAAAACCTGGTTAGAGATCTTCGACGACAGACAATATCTTTGAATAAAGTGCTTCTTAAGTAGCGCCCAAGTATTGATTGCCCCGGCGGGCAATCTTTCAATCCATCTTATGGCAGCTCCAGTAAGAGTCATTGGGAATACCCTTAGCATAACAGCATCATGAGATACGCCCGGAATGTTGAAAAGGCTTGCAATGTAAAGGACATTTTCAACGTGCTCATATGCATCTTCGTCCCTGTTTCCTGAAAAAGGGTTAGCGTGAAGCTCCTTCATAATTTGGTCTTTGATTTCGAAACGGACATCCGCTCCAATTGCCGGTCTTACGAGACCCGACCCTTGTTCCGATCTTGTCAACACCAAGTATTCCTCAAGAGTGAGGTCATCGATGTTAACAACTTCCATGGTACCTGAAAACTTGAAATATGATCATGAGAGAAGTTTTAAAACGAAAAGAAAGACTTAATATAAATCCTAATATAACACCCCGGCAGCGGCGCCAAAAACCTGATGCAGGTTTTACTGACCAGGTCTTAAATTTATAGTGTCTCGTTATACCTATGTTCTACCCTAGTGCACTAACGGGCAGTGTACCCGGTCGTGTGTAGTGTAGTAATCGGTAAAGCCGAGGTCGTCCCAAGAGCTATGTGTGATGGACTATTACTAAGTCTAGTGTCACAGATTAATAAAGGTTTCAATTGGGTTTTAATTAATTAAACTACTAAAGCAGATAAAAGAAAATAAAGGATAAAGGGAAATCAATAGAGGAGAGTGGTGCTAACCTAGTTAATCCTCCTAGCTAGTTATGTCTACATCCACTTACTTCCAATTACTTCAGGTGGGGTCAAATTTGAAAGGACAACATTTGGTCAATTCGCCCTAACCTATCAGCAAAGATGCCACCACAGGATAAATCAGGCGCACCGTCATAAGTCCTGTTGTTCCTGGTCCCCTAAGCCAAGTCATTAAGTACCGCTACATGCTAGATTTATAATAGTGAATGCCCGGCCGTTAGGAACTTAGACATGCACCCCCTAATTCTTAAGTTCATCCAAACGATAGGTGATCAGTTCGTCAAATCGCACAAGTAGAAAGGGTCGTCAGTTGGTCATATCTTACCCTTCCCGTCTCAGTCCGCTCACCTAGGGTCAGTTGGTCATATCTCCTAGGCAATTGGCCTCTAACGCCATTCAAAACTACTGAACCAAGGGTGGCTACCAACAAACTATGCATGCATACACTTAGAAATAATTGTACGGAAGTAAAGTAAACGCAAACAAAACAATTAAAGAATCATAACTAGGCTTGAACCAAAAGGTGCTTAGCCGCTCATATTAATCATGCAAACCAATTCAATATTCAAGGGTACGAAATACATGAATTGAAAGTAAAAGAAATATAAAACGCTAACGCTTATCGTATGGGAGTGATTTCTCCCTTGGAGACAGCTCTATATGCTCCTCTAGACCTGCCTTGAGATTTTTCCCACGTTCTCAGAGTGTTATGTGTGGAATGGAATGAATAGAAATGTTGGAATTTGTGGGGTATTTATAGGCCAGATCTGGGTTACGGCGTAACCAATATATGAGTTACGCCGTAACCTTCTATATCTTCGAATAATGCACTAGATCTGCTGGTTACGGTGTAACCTACTGAGTGGTTACGCCGTAGTCTTCAATAAGCTCGGTTACGTCGTAGTTTATGTAGTAGTTACAGCGTAAGTATCAGCGGCGTGGAACCTCATTTGACCTAATGTAGTTACGTCGTAACCTTTGGGAAGAGTTACGCCATAACCTTCTGATAAGTTGGCTTTCTGAGTCACGTTACGGCGTAATGTGAGAGACGAGTTACGCCGTAACTTCTTCAAAATAGCATACTGTGATAAATCTTTAGATAATTCTCCAGTTCTGCGTCTCTTTAATTCCAATGCTCGTAATTTACCTGAAAGTGGAAAACTATGGAAAACAAGCGTTAATCCATATAAATGATATAAATTACAAGCATTATCGGGGGAAATTGACACTTAATATTCAGGACTATTTGATGTTATCACTAGTATGTATTATAATGGGTAAAAACTACAACCCATGGACATATCCATAACCCATGGTATTGACCCATACCCATTTGACTAGGTGCATTGCACCCATTAGGTACATTGTATCTAATAAAATACCCATGGATCAACCCATAACCCATGACCCATAACCAAAATACCCATGGGCAAAGAGGAGCGTCCCACGGATCCCTAGTTTTACACTAGACGGATCCCTTGAGGGAGGGATCCGTGGAATCCGTGGAACAGTAGTGGTTTCTCCTCTATAAATAGTGAGCCATTTCTTCCTTTTGGCTTACCACTTTTACACATACTTTCCCCAAGTATTGTACCTCTCTAACCACTGATCCTAAGGGATCTTTCTATGTAGTTTGTCTTTTGTTTTTGTGTGATTCTCTAGGTTCCTCTTAAAGGCGAGATCACTACTTCTTGAAGTCGAGCAAGCTCAAGTCCATGAGTTGCCATGCTTCGTCATCATCTCGACTACTGAGGTTCTCTTGTTGATAGTTCTTTCTTTCCCCATAGATGTGTTATGTTGAAGGCATTAGTGAAGGATGATAAAGGTGTCAAAGACAAAGGCATTAGTGAAAGGTGCCAAGCGTTGTGTCAAAGGCATTGGTGAAGGATGCATAGGAATCAAATCAAGTGGCATTAGTGAAGAATGCCTAGGTCGTATAATCGATGAGGTGCATCGTTATACATATAGTGATAGTTTGTTTCCAAGGATGTTGATATCCTTTGATGGTGTTGTAATAAGGAGTTGGTCTCCTTTGGGATTAAGTGTTGTGTAGTTTTGGGGAGTAGTTCCTCCATTGTAATGGAACTCGGTACTTAGCCTAGTACTGGATAAATGGTAGGCGACGTTGTGTTAGGTGTGGTTCACCTTGGAGTAAAGAACCTGGTGGTTAGCCTAGTACCGGAAAAAGAGTAGGTGACGTTGTGAAGGCTTCTCCGCCATAAGGAGTTGGTGTCGTGTAGTGGTTACGAACTCTCGAGTAGGTGACTCGGGGAGTTGAGTAGGGGTCCTTGTAGCCGAACCACTATTAATACTTGTGTCGTGGTTATGTGCCTCTTACTCTTTATCTTTCATTACACTTTTATATATTTATCTATCAACGTCCAACATACACATCAAAATAGATTGACATAAGTCGATCTAAATATTTTAAAACGAAGTTTTAATTGGTAAAACTATTCACCCCCCCTTATAGTTTTCCACAATTGGTATCAGAGCTTCGTTACCAAGTTTCTTAGAGTATGTTGTACTTTAAAAACTTGTTACGATCCGTGTATGTTTGAAAACTACAAAAAAGAAAATATTTCAAAACATTTTTTTTCTCTTTCATGTTTGGCATTGATAGATCATTCTAACATATTTGTTTCAAGAAATCTTCATGCTAGGAACTCTTCAAAACCTTCATTTCTATTTAAAGAATAATGAAGTCAACCTTCAAGAAAGGATCTAAAAGTAATCACAACCTACTTACTCTAAGTACAAAGGATTACTTTAAGAGCTTATGAAGTATTTTTGGTATTATGTCTTCATAAGCCAAGCCAAGAAGCATAAAGGTATGTTTACTTTTCATTAGCTAGCTTACATAATTATATTGATATCATAGTTCTTGTTTGTTTAATAATTGCTAGTCTCTTAAAAGAGGAAGAGAAAGGATTGACGAAACAGACTATAGGACTATGCTTAATTTGAGACATTTGATTCATATGTGAATGACTATGTTTTAGCACTCTTGTTTGTGTTAACTTGGATATTATTATTTCTACCATTATCTATGAGATGTTTTATGTGATGACATGTTTATATCGTTGTTTAGTTTAATGGTTATTAGTGTATATTGCTAGGTGCAAAATCTGCACTTGATTCTGTGATGGTTCTGATCTGTAGATGCCGGATCCCTAGGATTAGCCTAGACGGATCCCTCCCTTGAGGGAACCGTGGGATCCGTGACAACAGATCAGCAATACAGTATCCCATACATCAAAATAGTTTACTAGATCACTTCACACTAGCTAAACATAAGATTTTAGAACCCAACTAAGTCTTCTTCAAGCATGAGAAAGCTTTAAACCCCCATAGCTTACATAAGATCTTATTCAAAGTGCCTTTTGATTTATCAACTTATCAAAACTCACCCTAATTCCGCTTCAATACTCACACATTTCTTTTCACATCTCAAAACACTTAGGTGAACATATTGAACAATTTTAGGAAATTGTTTATAGCCATCCTTATCTCAAAATGGGTCAAAATTAGTTCTTCAATTCTTTTGATTTTTGAGGATTTTTCAAAATCCATCTCAAGCTTACATCTGATCTCTAGGATCATATATTATAACTTGACACCATCAAAACCCTTAGTTTCATCCTTGAAGATTCATTGGTGGTTATTTAGTCTCATTTTCCTTCCATTAAAGGCAATCATTAGCTATATCACTCATTGCCCTTGATCATTCAAGTACACCTTCATTTAAGATGCTTAGGAGGACTGAAACACTCAAAATGGTATAGGCTTTAGACCTTAGAAACATCATTTTTACTCTTTCATAGCTGCTGAGAGCCGGATCCCTAGGATTAGCCTAGACTGATCCCTCAAAGGAGGGAACCGTGGGATTTGGGTGACAGATTATGTCAACTCTAGCTAAAACAATCATTTCAAACCCATCTTGATAACTTGAACACTCCACCTCATTGAGTCCCTAGATCAGTAAAACTCTAAATTTGACTCTTGTGCATGTTAATCATCACATTCCTAAGAATCTTAGTGGCTAAAGTCTTAAATGCACTTGCCAATTTCTTCTCTTTATAAGTCATCTTGCTAGAACCCCTTAGTCATCAAACACAACATAATTCTCAGCAATTAGAAACACCTTCTTTAGCCATTTCATCATGAGGAAAGCTCCTAGTGCTAACTCATCGACCCAAGAACCACCCAAGAAACTTGCTTGAGTTATACACGAAATTTCCTCAACCGAATCATCACTGGTTAAGCCCACAAATGCTAGAATTTCCCCTCCACCAAATCAACCAATCAAACTAATTCCCAAGAGGATTGTTCCCACAAGGATATCATCACCAAACTCTACTAAACCAAACACACCCCTTTCAACCCGACCAACATCATTGGTACCTAGAGCCACATCATTTAACACCTCACAATCATCTCCACACTCCCGTAACTTAGAGGACTTACCCCCTGGGCCATCTCATCCTCCACCATTACCAACACATTCACTAGAAAAGGTTGTACAACAAAACCAAAGTGTTGAATCAACACTTGCACCAATGTCAATTTCTCCATTTCCCTCTAATGGTGCATTTTGGATTATGAGGAGACATCAAAGTCAACCACCCGACCACATGGAAGTTGACACTTCTCTACCTCCACCCTCAAACCTTGTTGAGCCACCACTTAATGAGCCTCCACCAATTCCTCCTTTATTTGAGGATCCTCAACCCACTTCACTTAAACCTCCGCTTCAAGAAACTCAACTTTTACCACCATCTCTTCAAAACCATGACAAGGATTGCTATCACTGTCAACATGTTGAAAGGTTGATACATGAACTACGTGAAGAGCAACATTTCATGTTTTATCACCTCCTCGAACGTTTCGAAGAGGTCAATAAACCTAAAAAACCATGAGCCTAAAACGGTGTCCTAGTCTCAAGCTCAACTTAGAACGTTTAGGAATCCCATTTCATGTTTGATCATCCTTAAGCACGTAGTTGCTTCTTAAGTTTAGGTCACTCATTAGTATTAAGTGGAATATGTATTGCATGACTAAATCATTCTCCTAGTTTTTAGAAATCTCTTGGTTATCTCTTTGTTTTATTGAATGATAACTTATTTGCCATATTACTTTGAGTATATGTTTGTTGTCTGTATACATATCTCACTTTTATATTTAGCATTGTTTGGTATATCACCATTGCTGAAAATCTTTCACCAGACAGACGGATCCTTGGAATTGCCTAGACGGATCCCACAAAGGAGAGAACCGTGGGATCCTGGTACAGAAGAACAAAATTCTAATAACTTGAGTCTTATTTGCAGGAAATTATGCACTATACTCTTGTTTTCTAACCTTTATTTTTAGATTTTCAAAATACGCATGAAGATTTTTGACACCCTAAGCTAGGGGGAGCTTTATGTCAAAACCACTCATTGCAAAACCATTTGCAACATAATCCTATTTGGATTACACTTCATGACACCCCATTGCATAGTTGCACTCTTCAAGGGGGAGCATTTCCGTCACAAGGAAGAAACCATTTGCAAACAAAGTTGCAATACATTAGCTTACTAGTTTTTTACTTGACGCCCTCACAAAGGGATGGACTCGTCAAGGGGGAGTTAAGACGGTCACTTGCTCTCTTCACATCTTTTCTTTTTTACATGCTTTTCTTAAAACAATGTGTTAGTTTCTTTTCGACGCTCTTTTTGTTTCGACAAAAAGGGGGAGAAGAGAACTTTTACGAATTTTAGCTTTTCCTTAAAATAATTTTACGTTTTGTCATCAACAAAAAGGGGGAGATTGTTAATACAAATAAGCCGTAAAAATGTTTATTTATATTTTACGATCTTCTAATATTTTGTCGATAACAAATGTAAAATCATTTTAATGAAACAAATAAAATACGTAAATGGTTTGAGCCAATAGCTTTCTAACACACTTACGTTTTCACATAAAACACTAAAACAAGTACAAGTAATTTTATGATTTAGTAATACATATGTACAACAACTAGTGTTTACATATTGGGCAAATATATACATAACTAGTATGTATTATAATGGGCAAAACCTATAACCCATGGATCATATCCATAACCCATGGTATTGACCCATACCCATTTGACTAGGTGCATTGCACCCATTAGGTACATTGTATATAATAAAATACCCATGGATCAACCCATAACCCATGAGGGAGGGATCCGTGGGATCCGTGGAACAGTAGTGGTTTCTCCTCTATAAAAAGTGAGCCATTTCTTCCTTTTGTCTTGCCACTTTTACACATACTTTCCCCAAGTATTGTACCTCTCTAACCACTGATCCTAAGGGATCTTTCTATGTAGTTTGTCTTTTGTTTTTGTGTGATTCTCTAGGTTCCTCTTAAAGGCGAGATCACCACTTATTGAAGTCGAGCAAGCTCAAGTCCATGAGTTGCCATGCTTCATCATCATCAAGACTACTAAGGTTCTCTTGTTGATAGTTCTTTCTTCCCCCGTAGATGTGTTGTGTTGAAGGCATTAGTGAAGGATGCTAAAGGTGTCAAAGACAAAGGCATTAGTGAAAGGTGCCAAGCATTGTGTCAAAGGCATTGGTGAAGGATGCCTAGGAATCAAATCAAGTAGCATTAGTGAAGAATGCCTAGGTCGTATAATCGATGAGGTGCATCGTTATACACATAGTGATAGTTTTTTTCCAAGGATGTTGATATCCTTGATAGTGTTGTAATAAGGAGTTGGTCTCCTTTGGGATTAAGTGTTGTGTAGTGTTGGGTAGTAGTTCCTCCATTGTAATGGAACTCGGTACTTAGCCTAGTACCGGATAAAGGGTAGGCAACGTTGTGATAGGTGTGGTTCACCTTGGTGTAAGGAACCCGATGGTTAGCCTAGTACCGGAAAAAGAGTAGACGACGTTGTGAAGGCTTCTCCGCCATAAGAAGTTGGTGTCGTGTAGTGATTACGAACTCTCGAGTAGGTGACTCGGGGAGTGGAGTAGGGCAAGGAAGGTGTCCTTGTAGCCGAACCACTATAAATACTTGTGTCGTGGTTATGTGCCTCTTACTCTTTATCTTTCATTACACTTTTATATATTTATCTATCAACGTCCAACATACACATCAAAATAGATTGACATAAGTCAATCTAAATATTTTAAAATGAAGTTTATATTGGTAAAACTATTCAAGCCCCCTTCTAGTTTTCCACATATTCGTTTTTTGTAATGTGTACTTTTTGCTAATAAGTAATATCCTCGATTAGCTTCCGCTACTATTCAAATTTGAGGGTGTTACAGATTGGTACCAGAGCTACAGTAATAGAGAACCAGGGTGCATTATACACCTAGACTATAACTACTATGTACCGATTCACTCATTATAGTCTTCATATTCCGCGTGCCATGCCCACTATTTGACATATCACTGTTTCAATTGCTATGAACGTTTAACTAACTTTGAACATGGATACTATTATGCAGACATTATGTCTGTACCACCATCCCCAGATCATGATCTTGTTATTCCAAATCAAGCTATACCAGCTCAACAAGATCAAGTACTTCCGGCTCCCATCCAAGCACAAAATCCCCCGGATCAAGATGATGATTATCTTGATATTGTGGACTATGGGGATGAAGAGGATGAGGAACCATATGAAGATTTAGCTGATGAAAATGAACCTGAGGATGACCCGGACGAAGATCCAGAATAAGATGAATATCTGATCTTAAATGATGATGATGACATGGATGTGATTTCCGATGATGACGAAGAAGAGGAAGAACCTCTTCAAGCGGATGTCATACTCGATGGATCTCCACCTCCACCATCACTAGTGTCACAACCTACTCCAGTAAACTCTGAAATTCCTATTTCGGTTACTCCCGCTACTGAGGGAAAGCCTTACATCATTGGGGGCCCTTCCTTTACTTACGAAGTCGGAGGACCATCTAATGCTTTTCCAAATTTCCCAAGGTATGAAATGGGATGCCTATGACCAGATGTCACAGCACTTCAAAATAATGTCCACTTTCTGACAAGGGTAATGCATCGTCGTGAAACGGAAATCTCTTTGACAAGAGTTGAAACTATTAATGCCCGAAAATGAACTGATCTGGCAATCCTGGATATGAGTGATATCCGAGATGGCCTTACACGTGTGGAAGACATTGTCTTGGATCCTATAACAGGTTTTCAAGTGGTCAAGAACAAAGTGACACGTATGGATAAAGCACAAGATGAAGACGGTGAGCAAATTAAAGAATTGAAATGTCGCGTAGCTTCAACGGAAACCAAGTTAGAGATTGCTAAAGTGGATCGTTATAGGCTCAAGATCGATCTTTATACCGTACAAGCAGAAATACAAGCCATGTATCAAGAACTGAGGAGCTTTAGGAGTTTCACCCTACTGAAGCCATTAATGTGTTGGCTGCCCATGGGAATAATGATCAGCCCGAGCCGCATCAATCTCCTGACTCTTGAAAGGGATTCGATCCGAGCTCTCTTTTTAAATTGCTCATTCAATGAGTGATTGTACAAAAGATTGCACTACCAGGCTTCGATGAGGATCAAAGTAATGAGGGGTGTATGCTCTAGCCAAGACTTTCCTTTCACCTGAGAATAAGAAATATGAAACACTACGTTAAGTGATTACGCAGGGGTAGGACCCTGCGAACCACCTCCGGCGTGAGAGTAAGTATGAGTTATGGTTGTTTAAGTATGTGTAAGTAAAGAAATGATTTTGAAATGAGCATACCATAATCCATTGCCCGTCCAACGTATTTATAGTGGAAGAAATACGGTTGGAGGCACTCTTGCATGAATGTCGGAGATCATGGGGGCGTCCCATGATTGTGGGTAACCGCTAGGGCTTAGTGACCCACGTCCTCTTACTTGACGGGGAAGCCAAGAGAGATAGGGAGATCGTGGGTTTGACCAAGTCAGGAGGTTCCCTTATCCATTATTCCTTTGTCAGCCATACCCCGAAGGGCTTAGGGCTTCGAATGGCGAATTCCCCTTAGGTAACCTTCGTGCTAGCGAATGGTTTGACACCTATGGATATTTTGGAATCCTAACTTGGGCCTTCGTATTGAAGGGCTTTGACACGTCTCGGAGGAGTGTCCTTCAATTCGAGCTATTCGGAGGGTACATCATCAAGCCCCCCAGTCGAAAGTGACGTATATGAGCAAGAGACATTGCTTTCGACTTCATGTTTCGAAAAAATGCCATCCAGCTGCTAATCATATTAGTTGGAAGATAACTAGGCAACTAACTAAGCGCAGTTAATGCTAATTGACTATTACGACTGCCCGTTACAGGAATCACATTTCCCCAACTTACCCGGAGACCAAAAGTCATTTTTATTCAAAATTTAAAAAATTTAAACCGGATAAGAGTTATAGATGGGACACGTGTGCGGTGCTTGGGAGACAAAAGAGAGTATAAAAGGGGTAGATGAAACCCTAACTTATTTTACTCTCTTCGTCTTTTTTCCACACGCAGTAAAACTTCATCGCCTTCACTTCCGAAACCAAAGGCAATCCTTCTTTCGTACTGAAAGCTTGTTTTTTTTCGTTAAGAAATGGATTCCAAGTTTATTATAAAGCAGCAAAAGTGTACATTGTCTGCAAAAGATCTTCATGATCACTTAGCCGATTACCCGATCCCACTAGAACACAAAGTGATGTTACCCAAACCTACTCAGGGTATCTTTGATGCTCCTCCAGGTTTTGTAGGGCTGTACACACATGCATTTAGCCATTCAAACCTTAGGATTCCACTGCACCCATTGATATTAGAGTTTATGCAATACTACAAGGTTCACATCTCTAGGTTTAACCCCTTTGGTTTAGCCAAGCTGACCACATTCATAGTGATGTGCAAAGCATACGGCTATGAACCAATATTAACGGTTTTAAGAGGATTTTTGAACTTGTATCCTGGGGGCAATTGGTTAACTCTAGCAAAAAGACCGGAGGCAGATGTTCTCAACCTGTTTGGGAAGGTGTATACAAACATAACAGGTTGGAAGGGTTGTTTTTTCTACGTGCAAGACACCATTGTTCCCCCTAAATATCCAGAGCTATTGAATAAGGAAAATATGTTTGATGCCAAACGATAAAATGACCCCCTACCATATGAGGTGCGAAGGGATCCCTGTTATCAGCGTTTGGCCAAATATCCTGTGGATGTGCAACTGTTCCTTGAAGCCATCTTATACATGGCTAGGATTACCCATAGCTGGGAGGGGTCTCCCAAGAATCCTGTGATCATATACCAAGTAAAAAGTATGTATATCTACGTTTATTTAAGTAGGACCAATGTAGCACTGATATTTATTTCTTCTTGTTTCTATTTTGCAGAGATGTCATTCAGAAACTTCATGTTCCAAGACTTGGATGAAGATTTAAGTTTTATGCCTGTGGAGAAGGCCGAAGAGTCTTATGGTATTGGCTCTCCTTCGACATCTGTAAACAACAACGAGGTAGATACTCTGAAGCCGGAGCCTATTGCAACAGTACCCCTGCAACTTGCGTTGGAGGGTCCATCCCAACTGGTTGATAATGTTGCTGACTCGGACGATCCTACTGATGAGGATGTCCCCGCCATAGGTTCAACAGGGATAGCTGACAGGTTGAAGAGTAGAAAGGGAACAACAGCCAAAACTGTGAAGTCTACCAACAAAAGGAAGAATCCTCTGCCTGCCTCTGGGAGCAGAGTTGTGAAGCAGAAGAGTACCGAGGGCAGAAAGTTTGTGAAGTCCGCCTTCGAATTGCCAGATGGCTCAGTGGAGGTACATGGTAAGCAATTCCTTCTTACAAAATATGTGAAGTTATAATTGTCACAACTAATGTAGACTTTATACGTTGTATTGGTCACAGGCCTTCCAGAGACGAAGGAGCTTCCCAATTCTTGGGCCTATCACCAGATTGTCGATCATGTCACCCCTCCGCAATGGAAAAGTATGCTAGAAAACATGTCCATTGAAAGGTTTTGTGACATGCATGACAATGGGGTTGCGAGGTAGGCAGTAATGGATAATCATTTGAATGCCAAAAGCAGAGCGTTGCTTAGAACTGTGGCCAAGCTGGAGGCTAAGTGTGACGAGATTGAGGGGAATGTTGAGAAGAACCCCGTCGTCCAAGACCTTCATGAAAAGGTAGCACAGTTGACCGTTGAACTTGGAAATCTTAAGTTGGAAGAAGCCAAGGTCATCACTCTCCCAGGTCAGAATGTTGCTCTTGAGGCAAAATGTGCTGGGTTGGAAGGTGAGAAGGCTAGGCTCGGAGAGCTAGAAGTGAAGTTGAAGGAGGAAATCGATGGCTTGTAGATGAGGTATAAGATGCTGCAAAAGGATCGTGCGGAGGTCGTTTCGAAGGTGGTGCCTTACATAGCAATGGAGCTCTATCACATTGATGAATTGGGAGCTCATATGTGGAAGGTCATCAAATCAACCATTTTTCATGGACGTTGCTTAGCGTTGGAGGAGGCTGCCAAAACAGGCAAGCCCGTGGACCTTTCCAAGATTGAATGCTACCGTCCCACTTTAAAGGCTGAGTATGATGAGGCATGAAATGCGTTCGCAACCGCAGAGTACTCCTTCCTTGCTGAGGCTACCAAAGATCCTATGGCACCCCTCGAATACCTCCTTTCCAAGAAACCTCGGAAGCTGAAGCCTACCACTCCCACCAAAAAGACCATGTCTACCAAGCCTGTCTCAGTGCAGCCATCCTCTACTCCATCTCCAAAAAAGCAGGAATGAAGGCTGCCATGTCGGCAGTAATTTGGTTTCAAAGGGTGGCATGTACCCTTAAAACAATTTATCTTATTTGACAATGTTTGTCTTGTGCTCTAAACAATTTATATGCTTTTGATGTATAGCCATGGGCCAAAAACAATTTAACTGGGGCTTAAGCTCCTCGTGCAGGTACAAGGGCATTAGCCCTCATTTTGAATGTTTTGGTGTAGGGGAGATACCTCTACGCACTTAGTTTATATTCGTTTTGTTAACTTCTCGTACGCCATTTTTCTGACGCTTAAATTTTACAACCTAAGGTTAAACAACCTGATTGTGTGTAAATTGCAACACCAAGAATATAATGACCAAATTTGATCATTGACAGAGGGTCGCGACCCACTCTATCTCAAATCCTTTAAGTAGTATGACTTAGTAAAAAAAATTTACAAGCGCCAAAAACTACTAGGAGAGTTAATGTGAATGTTAAAGTTGGCTTAAATGATAAGGCATGTATTACACCTTGAGCCATTCGACTTTGAAACTCATTAACAACTTGGCTGAACAAATCTTTGTGTTTAAGAAACGAAGCAAGAGATTTGTGGGAAATGTCTTATTTATCATTGAATTGGTAGGGAGGATTACATCATTCTTGAAATGAAAACTAAGACAACTACCAATAATGTTTGCTTTCCCTTGAAAAGCTTCTAATTACAAGAAAAAGTAAAAGTTCTTATTAAACATAGAACTTTCGAAGGTTCGTACCATTCCATGTTCTGTCGATGGGTTCTCCGAGAAGATTGGCCAGTTTGTAGGCTCCGTTGCCGTAGGCCTCAGCTACCATGTAAGGTCCTTCCCAAGTTGGTCCCAGCTTTCCCTGGTATTCAGCTTTGCTTGCACTGTTGAGGCATAGCACATATTCCCCAGGCTTGAAAGTGGAGGTCTAACCATTTTGTTGTAGTAGCCTTCGATTTTATGTTTTTGTATTGCTTCTCGGATGGAAGCTATTTCCCTTCTTTCTTCCATCAGATCAAGGTTTTCCCTAATCCTTTCGTCATTTTGAGAGGCGTCATATGTTGCGACACGCTCTGTGTATACACTTAGCTCCGAAAGGATGACCGCTTCTGTTCCGTATGTTAGGCTGAAGGGGGTTTCACCATTGCTGGACTTAGGATGCGTCATGTGAGCCCATAGCACTTGGGGGAGCTCATCTACCCACCCATGATGAGTTCGTCCCAGCCTTTTCTCGATCCCTTTGACAATGTTTCGATTCGTAACCTCCACCATTCCATTTCCTTCTGGATGGTAGACGGATATCCAAGACTCCTTTATGTTGAGCCCTTGACAGAAGTCGTAGAAGACTCCTTCGGCGAATTGTTTTCCGTTGTCGGATATGATTATGTGGGGCACTTCGAATTGGCATACAATGTGCTCCCATACGAACTTCTTGATTTTTCTTCCCGTGACGGAGGCCAAGGGTTTAGCCTCCACCCACTTAGTAAAGTAATCGATTGCTACCAGCAGGAATTTGACTCCTCCGGGAGCTACGGGCATGGGACCTATGATATCGATGCCCCATTGAGAGAAGGGCCATGCGGATGTCACACTTGCCATGTCCTGCTTCGGCATCTTTGGAACGTTTGAGTGTATCTGACAAGCTTTACATTTAAGAATGATTTCGGCCGCGTTTCTGTGCATCGAAGGCCAATAATAGCCCGGTTCATTATCTTCGAGACAACTTAGCGGGGTCCTGCATGGAGACCGCAGGATCCTTCGTGGAATTCAGAGATGATGCTCGAAGCTTGCTTAGGTCCTACACATCGTAACCAGGGTGACAAAAATGACCTCCTATATAGGGTTTCCCCTATTAGTCTGTATTGCGGTGACTTGACCCGAATCTTCCTTGCTAGCTTGGGATCTTCAGGGAGAAGACCGCTTATCAAATATTCCCTGATGGGGGTCATCCATGTCTCTCCTTCCTCATGAACCACATCTGCGACTTCCTTGCGAACGATGGATCTTTCAGGTAATACTTCGACAAGTACCTCTTTGGTGAGATGAGCGAAGGCCATGGAAGCTAATTTGCTCAGTGGGTCTGCTTTCTTGTTCTAATTCCTACGAACATGTTGGATGGTGTAGGAATCGAAGCTTTCCAGCATCTCCCTTGTTTTTTCCAAGTATTGTTTGATGACGGGCTACCTTGCTTCATAGGAGCCTGTCACTTGGTTTGCAACCAATTGGGAGTCTACGAAAATAGCGAGAGCTTTGACCTCCATATATTTAGCCAATCGGAGGCCTGCTAGTAACACTTCATATTCCGCTTCATTGTTGTGGCTTCGAACTCAAACCGAAGAGCATATGTGTGCTCCTTCTCTTCAGGGCTGACCAACATTAGACCTGCTCCAGAACCGTCGGAGCTGGATGCTCCGTATATAGTTTCCAGTCAGCCTGTACTTGAGTGAGATTGGTTTTGGGCTCTTCCTTTCCTACGTCAGGCTCGGAGGGTGTTTCTGCCAAAAAGTCTGCGAGAATTTGCCCTTTAATAGAGCTTCGTCCTTTGAACTCTAATTCATGATCTCCAAGTTCAATAGCCCATTTAGCCACCCTCCCAGACTTTTCAGGTTTCGACAAGATCTGCTTGAGTGGCTTGTGAGTTAAGACTGTAACTGGATGGGCCTGGAAATAGCGTCAGAGCTTCCTTGCTGCGTAGATTAAGGAGAGTATTAATTTCTCCAATGTTGGGTAGTTGATCTCTGCCCCCTGTAGGACCCTGCTAACAAAGTAAATGGGGATCTATCGTTTGTCTCGTTCTGCCATAAGGACTGCGCTAATACTCTCCATTGAGGATGCTAAATACATGAATAACACTTCGCCTTTGATTGGGGCTGTAAGTGTTGGAAGGATTTCGATGAACTCCTTCATCTTCTGAAAGGCAGCTTCAACATCCTGGCTCCATTGAAAAGTTTTCTTGTCCACGCATCCTTTGAGTGTTTTGAAGAAAGGTAGGGACCTTAGCTCCCTTCGACAAAAACCGGCTTAAGGCTGCCAGCTTCCCATTCAGGCTCTGCACATCTTTTAGACACTTAGGGGCTTGGAGATCGGAAATTGCCTTGACCTTGGAGGGATTAGCTTTTATCCCCTGCTTAGTGATCAAATGCCCTAGGAATTGTCCCTCTTCGACACCGAAGGAGCATTTCTTAGGGTTCAGCTTCATGTTAATCGCCCGAAGCTGGTCAAATGTTTCCTGTACGTCGAGGAGTAGGTCCTCCTCCGTCTTGATTTTGATAACCATGTCGTCAATGTGGGCTTCGATATTTCTGCCTATCTGTTTGTTGAAGGCTTTATCTACGAGACGTTGATAAGTTGCCCCTGCATTCTTCAATCCGAATAGCATCTTTCTGTAACAGTAGACACATTTGCTTGTGTAGAAGACTGTCTTTTCCTCGTCCTCCTTTGCCATCTGGATCTGATGATACCCTTCGTAGGCATCTAAGAAGCATTTTAACCGGAAGCCTGCCAAGGACTCTACCTTCCAGTCAATTTCTGGTAGGGGGTAGCAATCCTTCGGGCATGCTTTGTTGATGTCAGTGAAGTCAACGCACATGCGCCACCCTCCGTCGCTCTTTTTGACCAGTACTGGGTTGGCTACCCAAGTTTGGTACTTAACTTCCCTCAGGATGCCTGCTTTCGTGAGTTCGTCAACTTCTTTGCAGGCTGCAGCGTTTCTTTCGGGGGCTAGGCTTCTCCTTTTCTGTTTTATTGGCTCAATGTGTTTGTACTCATTGAGTTTATGCTCCGTTCCGAAGGACTGTCCGTCTATCAGCAATGTTCTTGGTACCCCTATCATGTCAGAATATTTCCAAGCAAAAACATCAAGGTTAGTCCATAATAGTTCCGTGAGCTTCGCCTTGAAAGTTACCGGGAGTTGCTTTCCTACTACCACCGTTTGTTCAGGGTAGCTAGGGTGAACTACAACTCGCTCCTCCGCATCTGTGCAGCTTAGAATCGCTATCGGAGGCTCCTCCGATTCTTCTATGATCTTTTTGACACCATATACACCCTTATCTACCCCATAACTAGAATGAACAGTTCCTACTTCGAAGGGGGTTTGGAACTTAATAGCAGCATGTATGGTAGAAACAACAATGCCCATCTTTTGCATAGCTGTTCTCCCTATTAACAAATTATAAGGAGAGTCTGACCTGACTAAGACGAAGGTGAGTGTTTCCATGCGGGATAAAGGGCCTTCGCCTATGGTGACTTCCAACGGTACTTCTCCCAGGGGCCATGAGTGTTCGCCGGAGAACCCTACCAGTGGTGTTTTTGAGTCCCCCCTTCGTGAGCGTATGGATGACTTGACCTTTAGGAAACAATGCTTATAGATGATCTCGCAGGAGCTTCCACAATCCATATATGCTCGGTTTACCTCCCTCTCTGAGATTCGTACCTTGATGACCACGGGGTCAGTCGAAGGTGTCTGCCCCAAGATGTAAGGGAAGGTTATTTCCCCTACGCTTCCCAACTCCCCATATGCTTCCTTCCTTTTCAAGGTCGTATCGTGCCTGTGCACCATTAGTATCGGAGCTTCTGTGGGCGTAGTTTCCTTCTTGTTCCCCTTCCATTCTCCCAGTTGGGTGTCGGAGAACTTGTCCTTTCCCTTTTTGATGCCTTTGACTAAATGTGCTAACTGTCCGGACCATACCGCCTCTTCGATCTGCTTCTTTAGTTCCCTGCAGTTGTTTGTGTCATGTAAAACCCTAAAAATCTAAAACGCGTGAAAAGACTATTTTGCCCCTTTAAATTAAAACTTTTAAAATACGTAGAATATGTCAATGCTCATTAAATAAAATTCCAATCTAACTTGTAAATGATTAACCAACGTAATATACGAGATCAATTTACGTTTGCGTCTAAAGATTTAAACCACACGTTTATATATATTGTAACGGGCCGAAAATCTCATAAATTATAAGACATAATACTACACCTTAATAAAGGCCCAACCGAGCTTGAGTTTTAGCCCAATCCCCCCTTGTCTCGTCCAAAAGGAAAGAAAGAAAAAAAAAGAAAAAAAGGACCGGTGTATTTTTTTACGCTCCATATGTTTTTGCACACACAACAAACCCTAGTTTTCCCTCCCACCCAAAAGTGACGGCAGCTTCATCCTTCCCTATGCCATTCGAAAATCACACCAAGAAGGGAGTTTCCAAGGAGGTTTTGATCATGTGGTGTCGATACAAAGGTATGGTAATCGCAATATTGATCTAGGATTCGTTTGGTTTATTATCAAGTCGCATGGTTTGTTTAGAGGGTGTATATAATTTTTGTAAGATTGAAAATATGGAATGGTAATCTTGATATGATGATATTAAATCAGTTTGTGTGGCTTACATGGGTCATGGGTGTGTTTGGGTAGGTTAAACATGTGCTTATATTGGTTTTAATAAACCCTAAAACTGGACAGCATCATATGTCGAACTTGTGCGTGTCATAGATCGACTTTTATAAGTACAATAATCTGGGTTTTTGTAGGAAAAGTTTATTTTATGTCTTAGTTAAGTTTTCCAAGTGGTTTGGTCGAATTTGGAGTTGTCTAAGTCGTATTTTTGAATTTTACAAGATTAAGTGTCAAAGCTGAGAAAACGGGTCTGAAATTTAGGTTGGATTCATCTAGGTGTTATTTGATGATACTTGCATGTTTTTGAGTGATTCTTGAGCCTAAATTGTAGTACTTTGAAATAGCTTTCTGGAAATATAAGTCTTGTATCATTTTCAAACCTGGAAGTATGATTTTTATATTTTTGGAGTTAGGGTGTCTGAATCTGAATTGCTGAGTTGAAATTTACGATGTCGTAAATGATTTTTAGTATTTAATCTATGAGGTTCTGGAACTTTTCCTTTCTACGATATGATGTTTATATATGTTGTGACACCTGTAACTTTTGGTTTGATGTTTTGAGTAGGGTGAGTGTGTTTGTTGGGGCCATACTTTTGGTGTGTGTAAATCTGGGTGAGTTCTGGACCGGTCTGGACTTATGATTTTCCGTAGGCCATTTAGCATGGAAATAGAACCCACCAATTTTTGTAGAGTTTCTTAACTCATATGGGAACCCCTGGGATTTTTTTTGATTTCATTTGAGCTAAGTAAGTATTTTATAAAAATCGCTAAAGTCTGGTCATAATTATGAGTCGATTAGGGTTAAAAGGCGAGGTGTGTTAATCTGTTATTTCATGTGAGAATAGTAAGATTTGGGGTCATTAATAACTGTTGATCAAGCGTATAACGAACTAGTATTAAGTGTGTTGTAAACATGCGTAAGTTATGATTTTATGTAAGAAACTAAGTGTCATGAATTAAAAGTATTGTATGCATGGTTTCATTAAGTTTGTGTTCGAACAATGTTACGTGTGAGTCTTGGTCAATCATGTAAGGTATAGAAGTTTGTGTAAACTATTTTGAAAGAGAATCCTAAAATCCGTTCTTGACATTTGTAAACCCTATACTTTGAACGACGATCATATAAGCCCTCAAATAAGATGTTTGTCATATTAAACCCTTAAGTTTACCATTTATCATTTGTAATCCATAAGTTTGGCTAATTAATGGTTAAGATTCTAAAATGTTGGAATTCCGTCCGTCACTAAAAATGAGAATATCCTGATAACTCCAAGAATATTAATGTGATTAATCCGTTATAACTTTAATGATGCTAATAAGTATTAAATAAATCATAATCCGTGTAGATTCGTTGAAGGAGACGCGACGTTATATCTTTGTGTTCATTCATTCGTTTGCTTTCCTTTCATCGGCTTTAAGGTACATATATTTTGACCTTTTTAGTAAAGGTTTTCTCATGATCTCCTTCCTTTGTCATATCTCTTATGCTTATTAGGATTTCCTATGCCATTGCTATGATTCCCTTTTGTTTATGTGAATCTCTGTTTGACTGAACCTCTGTATGTAGAATCTTACTGTATCTGATTTGAACTTAAGATTATGAACTTCGGATTATGAACATTTGATTATGAACTTCTGATTATGAATGTATGATATATGACTGTGATATGAACCTTTTACATCTGAACATTTGATATGAACCCTTTCTGATTTGTTTGATCCGTTGTTTATCTGAAACATCTGTTTAGTGAACCATGAAATATCTGATTTGGACTTTATGATATGAAACTTCTGATATATATATATATATCTGTTGACCTTATGATGAATTATGATCTGTGTCATTTATGAAAATCTTTTTGACCTAAGTTAGTTGATTACCCGAGCCAATATTTCACTAGTCATGGGGGTTCCATGTCCGTGTCAATGATGCACCGCTGACATGACTCTAGGGCAGTAGAGTGATGTTCTGCCACTTCCCTTTTTGTTATCTGTTTATTGATAGTATGGCCACTATCTGTCTGTTGGGGCGTATGGATGCATCCTAGATCTGATCTGTTATCTGATATGATTTGTATGGTGAATGATGTCGTGTGCAATACGCGTCTTCACAAATTCTGGGAGCTAGCTACTCCATTTGTTATTGAGGTCTCCCCTCATATTATATAAGGTATTCCGAGGTCACCCCTCCGAATAAGGAAGTTACTTCTGATATGATATGTTCTGGGCTCGTGGTAGTTTAACTAAACCTGTATCTGTTATTTCTGTGTTAGATATTCTGTTTATGATTCCGTATTTGTCAATGTTTCCATTTACATACTGAGTTATGATATGTTTATTGAATGTGTTTATGCTTTGACATGTTTATGTGACTACCGTTTGCCATGCTAGGATATGATTAATATGTTTAAATGTGATTCGCATGTTGTCATCTGATTATATGTTAGTTACCGTTATGTGAACTCGTTGATCTGTGTGATGACTAAGTTAGTGGTAATCAATTGTTCTGTAAGTTTAGTATGTATAATTTGTTCAGTGAATCTGGTGAACTTTGCCTATCCGTTAGTGTATCTATCTGCTTATATTTGACCTGCCATGATAAGTTCTGCTTATACTAAAGTTTGATCTGGGAAATGGTTTAACTTATGATATCTGGCTGGATAACTTGCTAATTGCTATGCTATGTCTTTTTTTTTGTTTAGTTATAGTTTTTCCTACTATGTTTTCTATTTGTATGTTTCGAATGCTATTGTTTCCGCTGCTACGATATTGGTTAAGTGCGTTAAATGTAGTTTAATTGACTTGTGTGAATGCCATGTTTACTTTCTAGTTAAGTGTTTCCGTTAGCCTTTAGACTTTCCGTTTGGCTTATATATACTCTATCTTATTGATGTATTGAATGTCTGGTTATTTTGATGTGTTTGAGTATACGCCATTAATGTGCTATGTGTTTTGTCTCTCTCTGTTATTTTTTCTTCTGGATTTCTGTATATTTGTGTTCCACAGAATCCTCAATGATTCATTGTTCTCATTCTGTTGTGACTTCGTTATTTGTTCATTTGTTTTCATTTCGTATTTCTGTTTTGTTTAGTTTTCGTTTTGTTATATCTGTTCACTGGGCTTTGTAAGCTCAGCCGCATTTTCTTTTCCTGCGGCAGGTATTAGGTATTTCAAGATGAGCTTATGGGATGGTTGATCTGGGTTGAGAGTAGAACTGAGAGCAAGATTTGGCCATAGAGATCTTAGATTTATTTTGGTTATTAAGTTATTTATGTTTTCTTTTGAAAATTTTGTAAAGGCTTCCGCTATTGTATAGTATTTAAAGTTCTGATATGAAACCGTATTGTGACATCTTTTCCCTTGTCGGGTTGGGGTGTTACAATTTATGGTATCAGAGATCTAAGTTTTAGGACCCTTAGAGCTTAGGCTATGACCTGCGAGGATTGGGTAGACATTAGGTTTCCGTCTGTTCAGATATCTTTCGATTCCTTTTTGATGGTCGTTCAGATTTGACTTCGATATTCTTTTGTCTTCACTGAATTGGCCCTCCTCTTTTCGCATCGAATTTTGTTATTTTGTTTTCGCTCGTCCGTTTGTCGATCGTTAGATGGAGACTACCCGTGAAGCCGAAGTTGATGGTGTCGACCCTGCATCGCTGCAACGGTCCCTGAGCTAGAGAGATTCGTGAAGCAGAAGCCACACCCGACTGCCGTGCTGCTGGAGACTTCAGGATGCTGCTGGAGGAAGCTGGACGGACCAACCAAAGACGCAAAAGACGGAGACAAGATTTAACCGGTGGTTGAGAGGGTTCATCTACTTCATATGATTTGGGCGCGACATGTGTTACTCTGATTCGTTTGTAATGCGTTTTGAGACGGTTTGATACTGTTAAGTGATTCTGATCTGTATTGCTTTCCTCTGATTTGTTCGGAACTTGGTTTGGATCGTGAAGTTTTATCGTTCAGCATTCTGGTATATCTCATCTTTTCTTTTTGGACCGACAGAAATGAGTCATGAGGAACCGTTGTGTGCATTGGTGGCCTTCTTTCTGTTGTGGTATGGTAAGTTGTTTTGATTTCGTATATGCTGTATGTATGTGATCTGGTCTGTTATAGTATGTTACTTGCTATATGTATGTTATCTGTATATGATATGTTTTGTTGTGATTCTGGTTATGTGGTTTGCCATGAACCGGGACAGAATATGATGACAATAAGAACTTGTTATGTGATGCAAGTATTATGACGCCTGATCAACGTGATAATACCGAGATCATATAATTTGAACTTATTGAAGTTATATGACGTCTGGGGAAATGCCTGTGGTTGGTACGTGAATGGAATATAACTTGTACCCGTTATTTGGCACTCCTCATGCCTGTTTGAAATTATGTACCTATTTGTGAGATTTCGTCGATATCTGTTTCGTGTAAGTTTTGTACGCTTTGGACCGAAATTGTTATGATTTGTGTGAACTATGGATTGCTATGTTTCCTCTAAATGTGTACGTCTCCGTGCACCCTTATTGTGATCATAGGATATTTCGTGAAGTGTTTGAGGAACATTAGATCCTTTTAGTTTGATTATCTGCGACTAGTGAGACCGTTAGGATTCGTTCTGCCTATGCATATGATTGTTTTCACCCTTAGATATCTGAATAAGTTAGAATCTGTCATTTGATTTTTTGCATCTGATCTGTTATCTGCCATTACTTTGATAAGTATATAATTATCTGTTATAAGTATTTGACTATTGATTTGATTTCTGAAAAGTATGAGTTTGAATATTCTGATAAGAATCCGTTCGTTCTGAGACAAGTTTCGCGTTCGCTATATTCCTCGAAATTCTGAAAATCTGATTCGTTTTCCGTTGTGTTCTGTCTTGTTCAATTTCGAGGACGAAAATTTTCTTTTAGAGGGGAAGAGTTGTAAAACCCTAAAAATCTAAAACGCGTGAAAAGACTATTTTGCCCTTTTAAATTAAAACTTTTTAAATATGTAGAATATGTCAATGCTCATTAAATAAAATTCCAATCTAACTTGTAAATGATTAACCAACGTAATATACGAGATCAATTTACGTTTGCGTCTAAAATTTTAAACCACACGTTTATATATATTGTAACGGGACGAAAATCTCATAAATTATAAGACATAATACTACAACTTAATAAAGGCCCAACCAAGCTTGAGTTTTAGCCCAATCCCCCCTTGTCTCGTCCAAAAGGAAAGAAAGAATAATAAAAAAAAGGACCGGTGTATTTTTTTTACGCTCCATATGTTTTTGCACACACAACAAACCCTAGTTTTCCCTCCCACCCAAAAGTGACGGCAACTTCATCCTTCCCTATGCCATTCGAAAATCACACCAAGAAGGGAGTTTCCAAGGAGGTTTTGATCATGTGGTGTCGATACAAAGGTATGGTAATCGCAATATTGATCTAGGATTCGTTTGGTTTATTATCAAGTCGCATGGTTTGTTTAGAGGGTGTATATAATTTTTGTAAGATTGAAAATATGGAATGGTAATCTTGATATGATGATATTAAATCAGTTTTTGTGGCTTACATGGGTCATGGGTGTGTTTGGGTAGGTTAAACATGTGCTTATATTGGTTTTAATAAACCCTAAAACTGGACAGCATCATATGTCGAACTTGTGCGTGTCATAGATCGACTTTTATAAGTACAATAATCTGGGTTTTTGTGGGAAAAGTTTATTTTATGTCTTAGTTAAGTTTTCCAAGTGGTTTGGTCGAATTTGGAGTTGTCTAAGTCGTATTTTTGAATTTTACAAGATTAAGTGTCAAAGCTGAGAAAACGGGTCTGAAATTTAGGTTGGATTCATCTAGGTGTTATTTGATAATACTTGCATGTTTTTGAGTGATTCTTGAGCCTAAATTGTAGTACTTTGAAATAGCTTTCTGGAAATATAAGTCTTGTATCATTTTCAAACCTGGAAGTATGATTTTTATATTTTTGGAGTTAGGGTGTCTGAATCTGAATTGCTGAGTTGAAATTTACGATGTAGTAAATGATTTTTAGTATTTAATCTATGAGGTTCTGGAACTTTTCCTTTCTTGGATATGATGTTTATATATGTTGTGACACCTCTAGCTTTTGGTTTGATGTTTTGAGTAGGTTGAGTGTGTTTGTTGGGGCCATACTTTTGGTGTGTGTAAATCTGGGTGAGTTCTGGACCGGTCTGGACTTATGATTTTCCGTAGGCCATTTAGCATGGAAATAGAACCCACCAATTTTTGTAGAGTCTCTTAACTCATATGGGAACCCCTGGGATTTTTTTTGATTTTATTTGAGCTAAGCAAGTATTTTATAAAAATCGCTAAAGTCTGGTCATAATTATGAGTCGATTAGGGTTAAAAGGCGGGGTGTGTTAATCTGTTATTTCATGTGAGAATAGTAAGATTTGGTGTCATTAATAACTGTTGATCAAGCATATAACGAACTAGTATTAAGTGTGTTGTAAACATGCGTAAGTTATGATTTTATGTAAGAAACTAAGTGTCATGAATTAAAAGTATTGTATGCATGGTTTCATTAAGTTTGTGTTCGAACAATGTTACGTGTGAGTCTTGGTCAATCATGTAAGGGATAGAAGTTTGTGTAAACTGTTTTGAAAGAGAGTCCTAAAATTCATTCTTGACATTTGTAAACCCTATACTTTAAACGACGATCATATAAGCCCTCAAATAAGATGTTTGTCATATTAAACCCTTAAGTTTACCATTTATCATTTGTAATCCATAAGTTTGGCTAATTAATGGTTAAGATTCTAAAATGTTGGAATTCCGTCCGTCACTAAAAATGAGAATATCCTGATAACTCCAAGAATATTAATGAGATTAATCCGTTATAACTTTAATGATGCTAATAAGTATTAAATAAATCATAATCCGTGTAGATTCGTTGAAGGAGACGCGACGTTATATCTTTGTGTTCATTCATTCGTTTGCTTTCCTTTCATCGGCATTAAGGTACAGATATTCTGACCTTTTTAGTAAAGGTTTTCTCATGATCTCCTTCCTTTGTCATATCTCTTATGCTTATTTGGATTTCCTATGCCATTGCTGTGATTCCCTTTTGTTTATGTGAATCTCTGTTTGACTGAACCTCTGTATGTAGAATCTTACTGTATCTGATTTGAACTTAAGATTATGAACTTCGGATTATGAACATTTGATTATGAACTTCTGATTATGAATGTATGATATATGACTGTGATATGAACCTTTGACTTCTGAACATTTGATATGAACCCTTTCTGATTTGTTTGATCCGTTGTTTATCTGAAACATCTGTTTAGTGAACCATGAAATATTTGATTTGGACTTTATGATATGAAACTTCTGACATATATATCTGTTGACCTTATGATGAATTATGATCTGTGTCATTTATGACAATCTGTTTGACCTAAGTTAGTTGACTACCCGAGCCAATATTTCACTAGTCATGGGGGTTCCATGTCCGTGTCAATGATGCACCGCTGACATGACTCTAGGGCAGTAGAGTGATGTTCTGCCACGTCCCTTTTTGTTATCTGTTTATTGATAGTATGGCCACTATCTGTCTGTTGATGCGTATGGATGCATCCTAGATCTGATCTGTTATCTGATATGATTTGTCTAGTGAATGATGTCGTATGCAATACGCGTCTTCACAAATTCTGGGAGCTAGCTACTCCATTTGTTATTGAGGTCTCCTCTCATATTATATAAGGTATTCCGAGGTCACCCCTCCGAATAAGGAAGTTACTTCTGATATGATATGTTCTGGGCTCGTGGTAGTTTAACTAAACCTGTATCTGTTATTTCTGTGTTAGATATTCTGTTTATGATTCCGTATTTTTCAATGTTTCCATTTACATACTGAGTTATGATATGTTTATTGAATGTGTTTATGCTATGACATGTTTATGTGACTACCGTTTGCCATGCTAGGATATGATTAATATGTTTAAATGTGATTCGCATGTTGTCATCTGATTATATGTTAGTTACCATTATGTGAACTCGTTGATCTGTGTGATGACTAAGTTAGTGGTAATCAATTGTTCTGTAAGTTTAGTATGTATAATTTGTTCAGCGAATCTGGTGAACTTTGCCTATCCGTTAGTGTATCTATCTGCTTATATTTGACCTGCCATGATAAGTTCTGCTTATACTAAAGTTTGATCTGGGAAATGGTTTAACTTATGATATCTGGCTGGATAACTTGCTAATTGCTATGCTATGTCTTTTGTTTGTTTAGTTATAGTTTTTCCTACTATGTTTTCTATTTGTATGTTTTGACCGCTATTGTTTCCGCTGCTACGATATTGGTTAAGTGCGTTAAATGTAGTTTAATTGACTTGTGTGAATGCCATGTTTACTTTCTAGTTAAGTGTTTCCGTTAGCCTTTAGACTTTCTGTTTGGCTTATATGTACTCTATCTTATTGATGTATTAAATGTCTGGTTATTTTGATGTGTTTAAGTATACGCCATTAATGTGCTATGTGTTTTGTCTCGCTCTGTTATTTTTTCTTCTGGATTTCTGTATATTTATGTTCCACAGAATCCTCAATGATTCATTGTTCTCATTCTGTTGTGACTTCGTTATTTGTTCATTTGTTTTCATTTCGTATTTCTGTTTTGTTTAGTTTTCGTTTTGTTATATCTGTTCACTGGGCTTTGTAAGCTCAACCGCATTTTCTTTTCCTGCGGCAGGTATTAGGTATTTCAAGATGAGCTTATGGGATGGTTGATCTGGGTTGAGAGTAGAACTGAGAGCAAGATTTGGCCATAGAGATCTTAGATTTATTTTGGTTATTAAGTTATTTATGTTTTCTTTTGAAAATTTTGTAAAGGCTTCCGCTATTGTATAGTATTTAAAGTTATGATATGAAACCGTATTGTGACATCTTTGCCCTTGTCGGGTTGGGGTGTTACATGTCATGTCCATGATCTTCATGGAAATGGAAATACTTGGACATGTCTCTGGCTTTGCTTCGTGCTGTCATCCGAGGTGGTGGATCGAAGGACTTTGCGGCTTTCTCAGTAGCCAGAATCTCTCTGGGAGATTTGACCAAGTTCGCCAAGAGTCCATGGTTCGAACCTTTGTTGTATGGAATGAAGCGGTCTTTGTTCTTTTTCTTGTTCTTGGATCCTTCCCAGGAGGACCCTCGAGAGAATTTGTCAGACGCTTCATTTTGCTCTATCGGAGCCCCGTTCGCTGCTACCTCTTTGGACTCAATCCAGGTGTAAGCTTTCTCGATCAAGGCCTTGTATGTGTTAGGAAGATCGGTGGATAGGAATTCCACCAAGCTTCGATTCCGAAGGCCATGTACGAAACCAGAGATCCTCTGATCTTCGTGTAAACCTAGAATTTGCAAAGTTTCATCAGTATACCTGGTAACGAAGGCCCTGGTGCTTTCGTTGTCCCTTTGTTTGATGGTGTGCACGGTTAAGTGAGTTTTGGTGTACTTCTTCTGCTATCTAAAGTGTAACCGGAACTTAGCCTTAAGATCGTCTAGACTTATAATGCTCCCCAACTTCTCTCCGTTCCATCATATTCTCGCGGAGTCTCTGAGCGTGTAAGTGAACATGTGACATGCTACAGGCATGACCCACTTTTGCATCTTGATAGCTGATTGATTAAAAATCAATAATAAGAAGTTATGTAGTATGTGGGTAACTCAAACGTGTTAGGTTTGAGCACCGAGATCGTTCCGAACGAGGGTTGAATGGAATTTCCAAATCACGTCTCAATAATCGGGATTCGAATGAGAAAAGGGGATGAAATATGATATATTCTAAACTACGGGATAAGGAAAGCATAAGAGAATAAAATCTAAGGGGAAAACCTAAAAATAATGGCAAACTACATAATTCTACGCTACAACGCAAATACGGAATTAAACGAAACGCGAATAAAATGCAATTACAACTAATCTAACTCCTAAAAATAATCCAAAACTACTTTTATGCTAAAAATGATATTTGAAAACTAATTATGAATTAAAACTATTTTTTTGGAACTTTTTCTCAATTAATTGCAATAAAACCTATTAAAAAGTGATTAAAAACTATTTTAAATTGAGAAAAATAGCAAATAAAGACCAAAAATTATGAAAATTTCAGGATAATTCTAAAATGATATAATGAATCTATGAAAAATGATAAAAAAGCAGGTTATGTGTAGAATATAAAAGCTATAGTGTAAACTGCTACTAGAATAAGCTAGGAAAATAAGCAAATAAGCTAATAAGGTAACCAAACAGTAACAGAAGCTCAAGTACACTAGAATAAGCTAATTGCAGCAAATTACAACTACTCCTATCAAGTTATGAGCTCAAATCAGTGAAATAAGCCAACTGCTAGATTAAGCAATTCAGTGGTGACCCCCTACTGTTGGGGCTTATGCACTAGCTTATCCAATAAGCAAACTCAAAAACTACTAATGCAGTCCTATAGACCACCTGGCCAGCTACAATTTTGCCAAAATTCAAGTCCTAACTCACTGATATGAAGCCAATGCAACAGATGCAAGAATACCTCATTCACACTTAAGTGTGAACAGGGCAGATAGTATCTGATTTAGGAGCTTATTTGAAGCTCAAAATGGTAAGCTCAGATTTGACAAAAAGCAGATATTAGTTTAAGACCAGTTGAAGATTTAATATCCAAAGTTTCAAACACTGAATCTTAGAAATGAACCAGAAATTTGATCCACAAGTTTTGTGAAAAAAACACTTTGACAGATTTGACTATTTGAAGAACAAAACTAAAATTTGACCAAACTGAGATTTAATCCAATCTAATGAACTGATTATGATGTTTAAACACTAAGTATGATAACTCTAAGATAGATTTATCAATTTTGAACCAAATTGCAGTTTATGACACCAACTGATATGAACAAAAACAGATTCTAGATCAGATCTACTATGATTTAGACTAAATGACTATTACTGCAATACCAAAAGCCTCAAATGAATATCAACTACTTATCTAAGCTTGAATCAACTACTAACAACTATTTAGCTAACCTCTATCACAGTAAATTCAGCAATACCAAACACTACTTATCTAGCTAAATTGAGATCTAAAACAGATTATAGACTAGATTAAGCTAAACAAACATCAAACACCAATCAAACAGTACTAATAATCACTAACTAGCAGATGCAATTAACAGATTCAATAGAGAATTATGTAGACAGATTTAAGTACTTACAAAAATCCTTAGCCACTGTGGCTTGCCAACTGATGAAACAAGTAACCACTAGCCTAACAAACCTCTAACCTATTTCAATCCAACTCAGATCTCAACCCAATCCAGCTACTGTACCAATCCAAACCAGATCCAATACCAGCAAAATTATGACAGCAACTGTAGCATCTGAATCAACTTGAGATTTTTGTGATTTTGAGATTAAAACAATTATAAGCTCACAATAAGCTAGATTAAGCTTAAATGAACTTAATAAAACAATAGATCAGTACAGGATCAATCCATAAACAGATCTAGAGTGATTTTTAATTTTCAAATGATTTTATGTGATTTTTTTGTATTTTTGAGTTTTTGAGGAAATAAGCTAAAAACAAATTTATAAAACTGAGATAAGCACAAAATTAAGATGATAAGCAGTTTTGAGATATAAGAAACTTAAACAACAACTGGAAAATGAAATTCAAATTCTATTTATATGAGAAATTTAGTACAAAAACGAATTACAAAGAAACTTAAAACATTTAAATTGTAAATAACTACTACAACTAAAGCTAGAGAGAAGGAAAAATAACAGAGAATAAGATACAATTTGTGAATGAGAAATGAGGTCTATTTATAACATGAGCTAAGGGTCTTGGAAGGATCTCGAATTTCATCATTTGTGCTTCTTTAGAGCTCATTTGCACCCTTGGATTGAATCCCACACACCATCTTCTCATCACAACCCTTGGATCATATCTGGTGACTTGTTACGGCCAATGGAAAGGCAACACGTGGCCAATAGCACACGGATGGATGAGGTGTCATTCCTTTTGTCAGTAGGGTGTCAGGGGAAGTACGAAAATACCCTTAATTACGGTTAATTTGATCATTTACACGGGGAGGGTAATTTAGGGTTCTAACCTGGGTAATTTGGGGGAAAGGGTTGGCGCGCTCTATTTTTTTATTTTAATTTGGATATTTGACCGTGGGTGGGGGGTTGACCATGGGTAATATACGGGTTTGGATTGGGTTTTCGGGTTAAGATATCAAACCGGTTGTGGTTTGTAGCTTTTGGGCTCGGGTCTTCATTTTTGGGCCGAAGGTTTTAGATGGTTTTTGGATTAATAATAACAAGTGATCCATTAAATATTTTAAAGGACCAAACTTGTACATTTAGATTTCCAAGGGACTAAAAGTGTTCTTTCAGAAAATCTCATCAAGGACTAATCATGTAAAGCTCAAATAATCCAAGGGTGACTTTTGTAAATTCAGAATCTGGAGGGATCAATTCTGTCAAAAGCTCAAAGCACAGGGACCATTCTTGACTTTTCTTCAAACTTTGCTGAAACTTCAAAAATCATCTTCTGATAATAAAATATTCCAAAATACACAATCTTGACCTTCCAGCTCAGCTAAAACTCTCTTGATCTCTCGTGCTTGGATTTACATCTGATTTGGATCCTTTTTGCGTGTTTTTACATATCCGTACCTGCACAAGCACAAACTCAAGAAAACCACAAATATTAGCAATAAACGGCTTTTCCTTGGTTGTTTTGGGTCAGTTTTACAAATGAAAAGATATGTGAATAAGCACATATCAAAATACCCCAGACGAGACCATTGCCGTGTCCTCACGCAATGCAATCAACTCACGCTTCTAAAACCAAGGATCTCAATCTCTTTCTACTAAACCTATGAAGAAGTAGCAAAGATTCCTCAAAAGAGATTAAGAGATCCTTAATTCTAAAAATGCCCCGTTTACCTTTTAATTCACATGTAGATATTACGATTAAGCACATCCGATTATGAATGACGGTTTGTTGAACTTTCATGTCGATCAATAACTCCAACATTTTTCAAACGACATGTTAGGATCACGGAGTAGAAAACACAACACAGCGTGAAGTGACCATACGGATAGAATACATCGTCCCTGCTTTTTCACAAGTCCCCAAACTAAGCGTAAAACCGAAATCATTGTTACATACGACTCTAGATGCTAACACTACCCATGGAAGTTACTTGTGTACTTACTTTTCGTTCCCATTTTCCTATTTCCTCTAGATTTTTTATTTTTGTGAGAAATGAATTTCTTCAAGTTCTCGTTTCGATAAGAATTATTCCGATAAAGATACAAAGCTAAGTCGATAATTAGTTATCCATCTTCTCTCAAGAACCATTGTCGTAAAAATGAGGTCCACATCAAGGAATTTTTATTCACTTTTACTCTTTTTTTTTCATCATACCATTTTTTTTTTTTTTACATGAACTTTTTATTTTTATTGAGCTGTGAACCACGGAGCTTCACGGGGTAATTCCAAGACTATAGGCTTCATGAGATGAGAATCCCGGCTGGTTAGGCTAAGACCTCATTCAATCCCGGCTAAAGATCCAAGGGTCCGATCTCGACACCGCAGCTCACAACTTTTCTTATTACTTTATCACTTTTCACTGATTACTCATTTATTTATTTCGGATCCTTGATGTGTACCCAATTTTTAAAACAAAGATTCTTTTAAGAAGATAAAGAACTAACCATCGCCAAAAACTCGACATCTCTAATTATTATGACAGATATGGGGTGAAACAATTTTGTGGGAACAAAAAGCCATAAGTACCTTCGATGGGCTCTAAAGAGAACCAACTACTCCACGCTTAGCATCTAAACTCATAAGTAACTCTATCATTTCTCGATCTCTGCAAATTTAAAATCCCAACTAATGAGATCCGCAGATGCTTAGCCGATAATTTTTAGATTATCTATGGTTAAGGGAACAAGCTAGAGCTCAACACGCCCGGTCAAGTCAGAATTCCATTCCTACTCTCACCAGCGGAAAGTCAATCAAGGTGTCAAAACATATATTAACTTAGCAAATGTTTCGTCTAATGACATCAAGTCATGCATATTTAAAGTCAATCAGGGAAACTTGCAAAATCTTGGCCTTGTGAGCTAGAATTCGCATTTTATAGCTTCTAATCTAAGAGACTGGCAAAACTTTTCAATCAAAAAGACTTAACAAAAGCTTACAAAAGATTTTAAAATTTGCTCATTTTTGCACAATTTTTCATTTTCTAAGGAAAAACGGGGTTACGAGAGAAACACAACAGACAATAAGCAAGTACGGTCAAATCAAATCGAAGATTACCCTACCCCAGACTAGAACGAAACATTGTCCTCAATGTTTAAAGCAAGGGTATCACGAAAATCTAAAAGCCGTTTATTAAGTATGCTCAAAGATAAACGTTAGTCGATAAGATTAAGATATGGGATTTCCATCAGCATCGATCATGAGACTCGAGTGGAGAAATGACAAACTTCGAGCACGAGAGTCTTCATATCGGGAACATCCTACACAAAACACAAACAACCAAACACGAGAAATCGAAGAGGCAGACCTCTTCGCGTCACTTATTAGAAAATAGAAAGAAGAGAAGGATAAGCATGGGGTGCCTCCCACGAAGCGCTACTGTTTTTCTTCAACGAGTCGCTATCCTGACTCGTCCCCGAATTCATTTGTCCTTGGGGAAGAAAATGGTAGAGATACCAGGGTCAAAAACGGTGTCCTCATTCCCGAAGGAATGAGAATGGGTGGGTTGGGTGGGAAAGAAAATGTCGGGCATCAGCACAAATGGTATATCATGAAAGAATGATCCATCATCCGGTGGTTTTGCGGGTGGACGAAGGAATGACGGATCAAAGTGAGAAAACTCCAAGTAAGACGGGAGCTCATAGTAAGGAGGTGAAAGCTCAATACTGAAGGCATCCAAGAGAGGATCCTTATCTCGAAAAACGGTTTTAGCATAACGCTCATCTATGTCGAATATCCCGGGTTTAAAGATTTTGTCTTCACATAAAGGCTCAACGGGATACATGAAGGTGGACTCATGAGAGAAAGAAGAGTCGAGAGAACCATCAAGAAACATCATATCCCCCTCGGGATCATTCATAACAACATCCTCAATACCCGGTGGTATTGGGTCATCAATAGCATCCTCAATGATCGGGTCATCAACCGGAGTATCGGAAATCTCGTTCAAAACCTTGTTCTCATCAATATCAAAGTAGAATCGCTCAAGAATCGGAGGATAAACATCATCAATAGTGGGATTGCCACTAATCTCTTCATCAAATCGGAAACTCTCAAGCTCGGGAGAGAAATCACTATCTTTAACGGAGATAGGATGCGAACTTGAATTATTGTTAAGGGTTTCAATTTTGGAAATGAGAAGATAAACTCTCGACAATGTTTCACGTAGTACTGGATCCTCGATCTCAATATCATCGAGCTCAATCTCTTCTTCTTCTAGCTCAAAATCATTGTCTTCTTCTATGTCGGGCTCAGAAGGTAAATCGTCGACAAAATCGATGTCTCCATAAGAATCATCATCGGAATCGGAGAACATCTCAATATTAAGAGAAGGCTCATCACAAATATCAACAACCCCAGACTCTCTTGGGCTTGGGATAAGGATCTCATCACTAAGATGCTCATCCCCCATAATGAGAGAATCAACGGGTTCAACAATGTTTGAAGCAATATGATCATCGACCTCTTCCAAAAGAACGTCACTTCTCTCAACCGGCGTGAGTGAAGGGGAAGGGTCGGAAATGAAAGGCTCAGAAATGAGAGAGTGATAAGAATCCTGAGGAGTATAATCGTCATCAGAATCAGAATCGTAAATGAAAGGTCTCCGGTAACTAATTTTAGCGGCTTGCTCTTCAGCGAGTAATTCACCATAAGTTTTCTGATTAGGATCTTTTTCTGGAGCAGGTTCATGAAGCAATTCTTTTAACTCATTTAACTTTTGTAATATATTGAGGAAACCTTGGTGAAAGTCTGGATCATCTAACGGAGTTTGTGGTTGAATTTCTTGGTATTGTGGAGGTGGGTTATAAGCATAATCGTCATTATCACAAGGAACTTGCTCGTAAACAAATGGATTTTGTATCTGACAATCGGAATTAATGTGCGGACCTCCACAATACTCACAAGAGTATGACTCCGGCTTATGGTACAAAGGTTGGTTAGGGAAATTGGTTGTCTCATAGTCAGGATTGTGGTGAAACTCGGTTCCTGATTTTCCATTGCTACAAGCGGGACAATTCCCACCATATTCGGGTCCGCTGCACCATATACACACGAGCTGATAAATTGAAGATTTATCCGTGATAGGCTCGGGAGTCACTTCGGGCTCAGAAACATATTCCATTTCCCTCACCGGAGAAGGAGTAGGAATCGAGGGTTCTACAATTATGTCATTATAAAGAGCACTCTTTTGTTCTAGCCGTGCATAAAGACGGGCGAGATCTGGATTTGGATTAATAAAATTATTGCATACATCACAAAATCCATTCCGACAATTATTTCCGCACCAATCACATATACATTTCAAACACCGAAATTGATTTTCTTCCATACGGCTTTGGCAATGAAGGCAACGACGATAAGAACATATCTCGGGTTGTGGTGGATGGTCAGAAAAACTTTTAGAGTCATCGAGATATTGTTTGTCGGCTAAGTCGCACCAATAGCAAGATGTTTTAGAACCAGGTTGTCCACATCGACCACATACACATTCTGGATTAAGACAACAATATTGTTTCTCTTCCATACGTCCTTTGCAATGAAAACAATGACGATAATCGATCGTATCCATGAGAATTAAACTTATAGAGGGTTAAGAAGAAAGAATTATCGGGTTAAGAGGATACAAGAAGAATATTTTTAGGTTTTTATATTTAGAAAACACAATATTTTTGTAACCTTCACGTCAACCGGTGCTCGGTAGCTCTCAAAAGTACGCGCAGCGGAGCGGGAACGAAGAGTGGATCGTTCTTCAGTCTGCAATTTAATGTCAAGACTTTCCTTATACCCCGTGTATAGGTTGTACCTTCAAGGTGAGCCGACGTAACAATTGACGTTTCAGTTTATTTTGTTGGTTTTTTTAAATTTTTATGGTTTTGTAAACACTCTAGGAAGAATGTTTTGGTGTTTTTTTAGATGTTTTTGGGTTTTTCAAAAATATATATTTACAAAAACAACGGGAACTTCACTCGGGGAAGGATCTTCAAATGCACGCGATACGAGACGGAATACGAAAACTCGCTACAAGCCCTCCCCGGCAGCGGCGCCAAAAATTGATAATTCGTTTTCGTACGTAGATATTTTTCCGAAGAAATACAAAGGAATGTATTTCCCGGGTCGTTTTCCCAACGAGGGTTGAATGGAATTTCCAACTCACGTCTCAATAATCGGGATTCGAATGAGAAAAGGGGATGAAATATGATATATTCTAAACTACGGGATAAGGAAAGCATAAGAGAATAAAATCTAAGGGGAAAACCTAAAAATAATGGCAAACTACATAATTCTACGCTACAACGCAAATACGGAATTAAACGAAACGCGAATAAAATGCAATTACGACTAATCTAACTCCTAAAAATAATCCAAAACTACTTGTATGATAAAAATGATATTTGAAAACTAATTATGAATTAAAACTATTTTTTTGGAACTTTTTCTCAATTAATTGCAATAAAACCTATTAAAAAGTGATTAAAAACTATTTTAAATTGAGAAAAATAGCAAATAAAGACCAAAAATTATGAAAATTTCAGGATAATTCTAAAATGATATAATGAATCTATGAAAAATGATAAAAAAGCAGGTTATGTGTAGAATATAAAAGCTATAGTGTAAACTGCTACTAGAATAAGCTAGGAAAATAAGCAAATAAGCTAATAAGGTAACCAAACAGTAACAGAAGCTCAAGTACACTAGAATAAGCTAATTGCAGCAAATTACAACTACTCCTATCAAGTTATGAGCTCAAATCAGTGAAATAAGCCAACTGCTAGATTAAGCAATTCAGTGGTGACCCCCTACTGTTAGGGCTTATGCACTAGCTTATCCAATAAGCAAACTCAAAAACTACTAATGCAGTCCTATAGACCACCTGGCCAGCTACAATTTTGCCAAAATTCAAGTCCTAACTCACTGATATGAAGCCAATGCAACAGATGCAAGAATACCTCATTCACACTTAAGTGTGAACAGGGCAGATAGTATCTGATTTAGGAGCTTATTTGAAGCTCAAAATGGTAAGCTCAGATTTGACAAAAAGCAGATATTAGTTTAAGACCAGTTGAAGATTTAATATCCAAAGTTTCAAACACTGAATCTTAGAAATGAACCAGAAATTTGATCCACAAGTTTTGTGAAAAAAACACTTTGACAGATTTGACTATTTGAAGAACAAAACTAAACTTTGACCAAACTGAGATTTAATCCAATCTAATGAACTGATTATGATGTTTAAACACTAAGTATGATAACTCTAAGATAGATTTATCAATTTTGAACCAAATTGCAGTTTATGACACCAACTGATATGAACAAAAACAGATTCTAGATCAGATCTACTATGATTTAGACTAAATGACTATTACTGCAATACCAAAAGCCTCAAATGAATATCAACTACTTATCTAAGCTTGAATCAACTACTAACAACTATTTAGCTAACCTCTATCACAGTAAATTCAGCAATACCAAACACTACTTATCTAGCTAAATTGAGATCTAAAACAGATTATAGACTAGATTAAGCTAAACAAACATCAAACACCAATCAAACAGTACTAATAATCACTAACTAGCAGATGCAATTAACAGATTCAATAGAGAATTATGTAGACAGATTTAAGTACTTACAAAAATCCTTAGCCACTGTGGCTTGCCAACTGATGAAACAAGTAACCACTAGCCTAACAAACCTCTAACCTATTTCAATCCAACTCAGATCTCAACCCAATCCAGCTACTGTACCAATCCAAACCAGATCCAATACCAGCAAAATTATGACAGCAACTGTAGCATCTGAATCAACTTGAGATTTTTGTGATTTTGAGATTAAAACAATTATAAGCTCACAATAAGCTAGATTAAGCTTAAATGAACTTAATAAAACAATAGATCAGTACAGGATCAATCCATAAACAGATCTAGAGTGATTTTTAATTTTCAAATGATTTTATGTGATTTTTTTGTATTTTTGAGTTTTTGAGGAAATAAGCTAAAAACAAATTTATAAAACTGAGATAAGCACAAAATTAAGATGATAAGCAGTTTTGAGATATAAGAAACTTAAACAACAACTGGAAAATGAAATTCAAATTCTATTTATATGAGAAATTTAGTACAAAAACGAATTACAAAGAAACTTAAAACATTTAAATTGTAAATAACTACTACAACTAAAGCTAGAGAGAAGGAAAAATAACAGAGAATAAGATACAATTTGTGAATGAGAAATGAGGTCTATTTATAACATGAGCTAAGGGTCTTGGAAGGATCTCGAATTTCATCATTTGTGCTTCTTTAGAGCTCATTTGCACCCTTGGATTGAATCCCACACACCATCTTCTCATCACAACCCTTGGATCATATCTGGTGACTTGTTACGGCCAATGGAAAGGCAACACGTGGCCAATAGCACACGGATGGATGAGGTGTCATTCCTTTTGTCAGTAGGGTGTCAGGGGAAGTACGAAAATACCCTTAATTACGGTTAATTTGATCATTTACACGGGGAGGGTAATTTAGGGTTCTAACCTGGGTAATTTGGGGGAAAGGGTTGGCGCGCTCTATTTTTTTATTTTAATTTGGATATTTGACCGTGGGTGGGGGGTTGACCATGGGTAATAATATGGGTTTGGATTGGGTTTTCGGGTTAAGATATCAAACCGGTTGTGGTTTGTAGCTTTTGGGCTCGGGTCTTCATTTTTGGGCCGAAGGTTTTAGATGGTTTTTGGATTAATAATAACAAGTGATCCATTAAATATTTTAAAGGACCAAACTTGTACATTTAGATTTCCAAGGGACTAAAAGTGTTCTTTCAGAAAATCTCATCAAGGACTAATCATGTAAAGCTCAAATAATCCAAGGGTGACTTTTGTAAATTCAGAATCTGGAGGGATCAATTCTGTCAAAAGCTCAAAGCACAGGGACCATTCTTGACTTTTCTTCAAACTTTGCTGAAACTTCAAAAATCATCTTCTGATAATAAAATCTTCCAAAATACACAATCTTGACCTTCCAGCTCAGCTAAAACTCTCTTGATCTCTCGTGCTTGGATTTACATCTAATTTGGATCCTTTTTGCGTGTTTTTACATATCCGTACCTGCACAAGCACAAACTCAAGAAAACCACAAATATTAGCAATAAACGGCTTTTCCTTGGTTGTTTTGGGTCAGTTTTACAAATGAAAAGATATGTGAATAAGCACATATCAATAGCGCCTTCGAATAAATAGAGGAATTTATCAGGATCGCCTTTCCCATCATAGGTGCCTATTTGAGTAGGCATTTTTACACCGTCAGGTAGGGGATAGTCTTCGATCCATTTCACGAAAGGTGTGGAAGCTCCAAAGGCTTCGGTATAGTAAGGGTTGTATGGAGGTGGATAAACAGGTGTAGGGTTATACGGGTTAGTAAATGGCTGCGTATAGGTAGGGTAAGCAGTAGAGGGCTGGTACGAAGGGTTTACACCCATCGATTGTGTAGGAACATGTCCATAGGGTATTTTCTGGTAATTCTGATTGGGGAGTGAACCATTCGGAGGGTAAGTGTTGTAGGTTTGAGCAGGTAGGTAGGGGTTCGTCCCCGGAGGGGGTAACTGATTCATTCCGGAGTATGGAGGTGGGCCTCCGACACTCGAAACATAATATGGGGGTACTGGAGCCCCCGTCCCTTCTCTTCCTAAATGGGCAGCTAGGAGAGGGGGTAGGTTTATGTTAATACAAATAAGCCGTAAAAACGTTTATTTATATTTTATGATCTTCTAATGTTTTGTCGATAACAAACGTAAAATCATATTAACGAAACAAATAAAATACGTAAAAGGTTTGAACTAATAGTTTTCTAACATATTCACATTTTCACATAAAACACTAAAACAAGTATAAGTGATTTTATGATCTAGATATATATATGTACAACAACTAGTGTTTACATATTGGGTTAACAAGTATAAGTGATTTTATAATTTAGATATATATGTACAACAACTAGTGTTTACATATTGAGTTAACATATACTTAAGCTAAGTATACTAAAATGGGTAAAAACAAGTATATACTAAAATGGGTAAAAATAAGTATATACTAAATAGATAAAAACTAGCAAATGGTTTTGACCCATAACCCATGGTTTTATATATACCACTTAACCAAGTTCAATGTATCCTTAAGGTACATTGTATCTAGAAAGAAAACCATGGATCAACCCATAACCCATAACCAAAAATACCCATGGGTAAAGAGGAGCGTTCCACGGATCCCTAGCTTTGTGCTAGCCGGATCCCAAGTGGAAGGGATCCGTGGGATCCGGGGAACAGTAGGATTTTTCCTCTATAAATAGTGAGCCATTTCTTCATTATTTCTTACCCCTTTCAAGCCTCTTTCTAACACACTTTCTCCCCTGAGTTAGATCTCACTAACCTTAGATCCAAGAGATCTATGTTTGTAGTTTTGTTTATGTGTGATCTTTTAGGTTCCTCTTAAAGGCAAGATCCCCACCTTTGAAGTCGAGCAAGCTCAAGTCCATGAATTGCCATGCTTCTTCATCATCAAGGCTACTGAAGTCCTCTTGTTGATGATCTCTTTCTTTCTTCAAAGAAGTGTAGTGTTGAAGACATTAGTGAAAGATGTCTCAAGTGTCAAGACGAAGATATTAGTGAAGGGTATCTATCGTCTATAGGATAAGCACTTGTGGTAGGTGCTTAGAAGTCAAGACAAAGAAGCATTAGTGAAAGGTGCTTAGAAGTCAAGACAAGGAAGCACTAGTGAAAGGTGCTTAGAAGTGAAGACACAAGACATTAGTGAAAGGTGTCTTGTAGATCTAGTCAAAGGAATTAGTAAAAGGTGCCTTAGATGTACATTCGATATGGTGTGTTTCGATGTACAAGATAGACTAGTATAGGATCCAAGGATATTGATATCCTTGATGATGTTGTAAAGGAGTAGATCTCCTTTGGGATTAGTCGTTGGTGTAGTGTGGTAGTAGTTCCTCCATTGCAATGGAACTAGGTGCTTAGCCTAGTACCTAATAAAGGGTAGGCGACGTTGTGAAGGTGTAGTTCACCTTGGAGTGAAAGAACTAGGTACTTAGCCTAGTACCTTATAAAGGGTAGGCGACGTTGTGTAGGAGTGGTTCACCTTAGAGTGAAAGAACCCGGTGGTTAGCCTAGCACCAGAAAAAGGGTAGGCGACGTTGTGAAGGCTTCTCCGCCATAAGGAGATTGGTGTAGTGATTAAGAAATCTCGAGTAGGTGACTCGGGGAGTGGAGTAGGGCAAGGAAGGTGTCTGATAACACTACACGCGTCGTTCAGGGTCAAAGGAACTTCCTTTTCATCGATCAAGTTTTTCAACACCCTAGGCAGTGAACCTAATCGTTGTAGTGTAGTATTAGGGTAAGCCACGGGTATTGATATCGTTCTCTAGGGGAATAGGAATGCTAGTAAGAAGTTACTACGCTAAGTTTGGGGTTGAGGAAGATTATTTTTTTTTATCTTTTTATATTTTTTTAGGAAATGGAAAGGAACGAATCTCGGGTATTGGATTTGGGGGGTTGGTATTGCTACCGATTACTCTACTTATCTAATTATCTAATCTAAGGTGTATGTAGTCTATGTCTAATTAATGTGTGCTCGTATGATAGTTTAAAGATGTGTTTACTTAGGTTTTACTACTCCTTAATTATCTCCTATTGCCCCACCAACTTGAGAGATAAGAGAAGGGGAAGAAATTGTGAGCAAGTGGGGTTGTGTCAGTATAATCCAGGCTTCAATGGTGGGTTTTGTAGATCCCTTCTTATTTGGATTGAGTTCTATTTTTAAATGTTATGTATATTAACCAAACAAAGTTTTTAACTTTAAGACTTATCCCTCGGGTTAAAAACCCCAAACAAACGGGCCCTAAAAAAAGAGTAAACGAATCCAAGTCAAAAGCTAATAGTTGGTTATGGTTTATCAAATTTGTTTGTTCACAATTTCATTTATCTTCTAAAATAAATCAGATCGTTTGTGACGCACTACTACTTTTAAGAATGAATAGACACCGGTCATTTTAGCATCACATCGGATTTTTAATACCACAAACATTACGTAATAATGTTTAAATTACAACAAATTAAAAAAAATGCATGCAAAACTTTATAACTTTGTATTAGACGAGACTTGCACAAACACTAGCCAATTCAGCTGCGCAAGCAAGCCCCTTCAAAAAATTATGATGTAAGCTCGACCGCTTGGGCGAACCTTAGGCAAGCACCCCTCCAAGGTGCAATGGAGGCCACCACCCTAGGCCATGGGCCTTTCTGATCATCCATTAATCCCTTGGTGTTTGAATTGTCACGTCCCTATTCCTAGTTGCGTTGTGTGTCTAAGGTTGTAGGGTATGCGTTTCTCCCTAACTCTTTGAACTTACCAAAGGGTCTCGTCTACAAAACCCACTAGGGATGATAAACTCCTACTCTAAGGCACTCTTTGGATGGTTTAGCTTACAACTACTCAAGGAGTCATATTCTAAGGTTCACAGAGATTTAATCAAGCATTAAGTACACAACGAATGACCTATCGCATTACTAGATCATTAATCAACTAAGATAAGAGACAACCAATCAATATTCAATAATTAAGTTTCATATTCCCTAAGCAAACACACAAGTAAATTAGCCGGACATGGAGAACATGCAAGCATACACACAAATAATCAAAGAAATAATTGTATTAATGAAGTAAACACTTATCTTGATGTAAGATAGGGTTTGGAACCCTAAAATACTGTACAAGACAGCCTTGGTTCGGTTTAGGTTTTTACTCGAAAAGACTACACACTAAAAACTGAAAAATTCGGATTCTATATATAAGATTACACTTGCGACGGCGTCACCTTATGTTTTGTGACGCCGTCGGATCGCCGTCGTTAGGGTTTCGTCTTGGCCACGTTAGACTTGTGACGGCATCACATTAAGCTTGTGACGCCGTCCTCTTCAGCTTCTGACGCCGTCTGGATTGCATCTAGGTCGTCTGAGTTGCGACGGTCTACTCTTTTATAACCTGATGTCGTCACTTGAAAATACGAGTTTTGACTTCTGAGCCGTCACAAAATCCTCCGACGGTGTCGCAGTTAAGCAGTGACGCCGTTACCTTGTGTTTTCAGCAGCTTTGAGTGTCTCGATTCTGACTTTGGCCAATTTCTTCGTATAATCGCGCCTTTTCGTTCAAATAAGTGCCATTCCAGCATGTGGAAAACTAGAATGGGGGGTTGAATAGTTTTACCAATTTAAAACTTCTTTTTAAATATTTAGATCGACTTATGTCAATCTATTTGGTTGTTTGTGTTGGACGTTGATAGATAGATATATAAACGTGTAATGAAAGATAAAGAGTAAAAAGCACATCACCACGACACAAGTATTTATAGTGGTTCGGCTACAAGGACACCTTCCTTGCCCTACTCCACTCCCCGAGTCACCTACTCGAGAGTTCGTAAGCACTACACCAATCTCCTTATGGTGGAGAAGCCTTCACAACGTCGCTTAACCTTTTTCTGGTACAAAGCTAAATATCGAGTTCTTTCACACCAAGGCGAACAACACCTAACACAACGTCGCCTACCCTTTATACGGTGCTAGGCTAACCACCGAGTTCTTTCACACCTTAGGAGAACTAATCCTATCACAACGTCGCCTAACCTTTATTAGGTACTAGGCTAAGCACCTAGTTCCATTACTATGGAGGAACTACTACCCTTCACGACACAACACCTATTATCAAGGAGATCTACTCCTTGTTACAACACCATCAAGGATATCACCATCCTTGTAAATAAACAAATACTTATATGTATAACGATGCACCTCATCGATTATACGACCTAAGCATTCTTCCCAAATGCTACTTGATTTGATTCTTCGGCATCCTTCACTAATGCCTTTGACACAACGCTTGGCACCCTTCACTAATGCCTTCTTCTTGACACCTTTAGCATTCTTCACTAATGCTTTGACACGGATGATGAGCACCTTTCACTAATGCTTTCATCTTGACACTTTTGGCATTCTTCACTAAAGCCTTCAACCCAACATCTATGGAGAAAGATAGATCTATCAACAAGAGAACCTTCGCTGTCTTGATTATGACGAAGCATGACAACTCATGGACTTGAGCTTGCACGTCGTCAAGAAGTGGTGATCTTTTCTTTAAGAGGAACCTAGAAGATCACACAAAAACAAAAGACAAAGACTACATAAATCTCTTGGATCTGAGGTTAGAGGGTCAGAATACTTGTGGGAAGTATGTGTGTAAAGGGATGAAAAGAAAGGAAGAAATGGCTCTCTATTTATAGAGAAAATTCTCTACTGTTCCCCGGATCCCACGGATCCCTTCCACTTGGGATCCGGCTAGCACAAAGCTAGGGATCCGTGGAACGCTCCTCTTTACTCATGGGTATATTTGGTTATGGGTCATGGGTTGATCCATGGTTTTCTTTCTAGATTTTAATGTACCTTAAGGATACATTGAACTTGTGTAAGTGGTATATATAAAACCATGGGTTATGGGTCAAAACCATTTGCTAGTTTTTATCTATTTAGTATATACTTGTTTTTACCCATTTTAGTATATACTTGTTTTTACCCATTTTAGTATACTTAGCTTAAGTATGTGTTAACTCAATATGTAAACACTAGTTGTTGTACATATATATCTAAATCATAAAATCACTTATACTTGTTAAGCCAATATGTAAACACTAGTTGTTGTACATATATATCTAGATCATAAAATCACTTATACTTGTTTTAGTGTCTTATGTGAAAATGTGAATATGTTAGAAAACTATTAGTTCAAACCATTTACGTATTTTATTTGTTTTGTTAATATGATTTTACTTTTGTTATCGAAAAAACATTAAAAGATTGTAAAATATAAATAAACGTTTTTACGGCTTATTTGTATTAACAATCTCCCCCTTTTTGTTGATGACAAAACATAAAATTATTTTAAGGAAAAGCTAAAATTCGTAAACGTTTGAATTTGTAGTTTTTACTTTCTTCTCCCCCTTTTTGTCGAAACAAAAAGTGTTAAAAGAAACTAACATAATTTTTTTTATAAGAAAAATTATAAAAGATGTAACGAGAGCAAGTGACAGGAATGGTACTCGTCTTAACTCCCCCTTGACGAGTCCATCCCTTTGAAAGGGTGTCAAGGACATAACGTAAAATAAGCTAATTGTGTTTGCAATTAAGTTTGCAAATGGTTCGTCTAAGTGACGAAAACGTGTTCCCCCTTGAATATTGCAAAGTTGCAATGGGGTATCATGAAGTGTAATCCAAAATTGGATTAAGTTGCAAATGATTTTGCAATATCGTTTGACAAAGCTCCCCCTAGCTTTATGGTGTCAAAATCTTCATGTGTTATTTTGAAAATCTACAAAGTAAAGGTTAGAAAACAAGAGTATAATGCATAATTTCCTGCAAGACAAACTCAAGTTAGTACAATTTTGTTCTTCTGTACCACGGATCCCACGGTTCCCTTCTTGGAGGGATCCGTCTAGGCAAAATGGAGGGATCCGGCTGTCTGTTGACAGTTTCTTCATCAATGAAGATGTGTCAAGTAATGCTACTATGAGGATAATATATATACGAGCAATATAGATCACAACCCACAACACATAGCAAATAGATGTCCATTCAATAAAACAAGAGATAACCAACTAAATCTCTAAAACTAAGAGAATGAACTAGCCAAACAAGTGCTACTAATGCTAATGAGTTAACCCAAACTTAAGATTCGACTAAAAGCTTAAAGGTGATCAATGGTGAGATGAGTTTTCTTCGGCATTTTGAGCTTGTAGTTCATGTATCAATCTATCTAGTTCATGTTTCATTCTTTCACTATGTTTACAATGATAGCAATCCTTGTCATGGTTTTGAGTTTCTTGAAGTGAAAGTTCAAGTGAAGTGGGTTGAGGATCTTCAAATGATTGTGAGGTGGTTCTAGGCACTAATGATGTTGGTTGTATGTTTGGTATAGTAGGATTAGGTGATGAAATCCTAGTGAGAACACTCTTCTTGGAAATTAGTTTGATTGGTTTCCTTGGTGTGGGAGAGATCCTACCATTGGTGGACTTAACGGAAGATGATCAGGTTGAGGAAACTTCATGTGTGATTCTAGCAATTTTCTTGGGTGGTCTTTGAGTGGATGAGTTAGCACTAGGAGCCTTAGTCATGATGATGATGATACAAGCAAGAACTTCTTTAGTTGCTGATTTTAGGGATGTGATTGAAAGTAATGATTTTAATCCTAAGGTTGTTTGGTTTATAAAGGATGATTTGAATGAGGAAATTAAATTAATGACCACTTAGAGGAATAGGCATGTTCTTGGGGTTTTGATCAGCTCTAGGAGGATAATAAATGAATTCTAAGAGTGGTTTAGAAAACCAAGAGGTGATTTGAATTCGAATATGGAAGTTGACTTATGCTTTCTGCAGCTACGGATCCCGCGGATCCCTCTCAGCAGGGATCCGCCTGGTTAAAGACCAGGGATCTAGCTATCAGACAGAGTTTAGGTGAGATCATTATTATTAATGGGTTTTGAGGTTTTGACTCAATTTTGAAGTCTCTAGCTGTTGGAAATCCCAACCATAAATGATGGTGTTTAGTGTTTGATGACTAAGGTGTTCTATGGCTTATAAAGGAAAGATCTTGGCAATTGCATTTAAGACTTAATCCACTAATGTCCTTGGTAATGTGATGATCATCATCCGCAAGGTTGAGATTCAGAGTTTCACTGATCTAGGAACTCATTTAAGATGAGATGGAGTGTTTGGGTTAGCAATGTTTGACATATACTGTCACCCGGATCCCACGGTTCCCTCCTTGGAGGGATTCGGCTAGGCTAATCCTAGGGATCCGGCTCTCAGCAGTTATGACAAATTTGAAATGAGGTTTCTAAAAGCTAAAGCCTATCTTAATTTGAGTGTTTCAGCTCTCCTAAGTGTTTTAGGATGAGAAGGTACTTGAATGATCATGGGTAATAAGTGTTTGTAGCTAATGATTGTTTCTCATGGAAGGAGGATAGGACAAGATGACTACCAATGAATATCCAAGTTTAACACTGAGTGTTTTGGAGGTGTTAAGTCATAATAAATGATCCTATTGATCAGATTTTGAGCTTGTGGTGAAATTTGAAAAAATCTTAAAAAATCAAAACAATTGGAGAAGTAGTTTTTGACTCACTTTGTGATAAGGATGACTAGAAACAATTTTCTAAAAATGTTTAATATATCCAATTAAATGTTTTAAAAGATGACAATTAGCTTGTGAGTATTGGAGCGGAAATATGGTGGTTTTTTATTTGTTAATAAATCAAGAGGTATTTAGACTAAGATCTTAAGTAAGTCTTTAGTGAGTCTAAGCCTTTTCTCATCCTTGAATTAGACTTAGTTGGGTTCTAAAAACAGATGCTTAGCTAATGTGAAATTTATCTAGAAAGCAATCTTGATGTAGAAAATGCAGTATTGCTGATCTGCTGACACGGATCCCACGGTTCCCTCAAGGGAGGGATCCGGCTAGGCTAATCCTAGAGATCTGTCATCTGCAGATCAGAACCTATTCAGAAATGATGTGCAGATTTTGCACACTATTAAGTCTATAAAACAAGCAATAGGGACAAGCAATCCATCATATAACACCACTTATAAGATAAAGAAACAATATCCAAAATACCATAAACCAACAATGCTAAAAAGAAATCATTCAAACATAAAATAAATGAAACTAAGCACATTCCTATTGTCTTTTTCGTCAATTCTTCCTTTTCCTTTTTGAAGGCTTAGTGAGATTGTAAGCGAGGATTTGAATCATGCCTCTTATTTGTTTGAATTCCGCGGTCTCGTTTGGAATGGTTGGAAGTTGTTTGTGGTATTCAAGGATGTCCAATTTGATGTTGGATACGGGGTCGATGTCTTCCTCATCTTCTTCTTCTTCTTCTCCGGCCGAGAAGTCCGAAAGAGCTTCGGGTTTCTCTCCATTGACCATGAACCGTTTAGAGGGTTGTTTGGTAACGACGGCGTTAGTTTGACGAATCAAAAGGAATACTATTCCCGATGATGAAAAAGGCGGAAAAGTGACGAAAGAGACTTCTAACGATGCTAGTGATTATTAAACAAAGAGAACTATGAAATAAGTTGAACTCATGTAACCTATCTAATGAAAGGTAAAACATACCTCTATGCTTCTTGGTTTGGCTTAATACCAAAAATACTTCATGAGCTTTTAAAGTAATCATTTGTACTTGGTGTACGTAAGTTGTGATTACTTTATAGATCCTTCCTTGAATGTTGTCTTCATTATTATTTGAATGAAGATTTTGGAGAGATTCTAGCATGAAGATTTCTTGAAAACAAAAGTTGTTAGAATGATCTATCAATGTCCAACAAAAATGATTTAAAAGAAAATATGACCTTTAAAGAAAAAATCCTTCTTTGTAGTTTTCAAACATATACGGATCGTATCAAGTCTTTAAAGTACAACATATTTTAAGAAACTTAGTAACGAAGCTCTGATGCCAATTGTGGAAAACTATAAGGGGGGTTGAATAGTTTTACCAATTTAAAACTTCCTTTTAAATATTTAGATCGACTTATGTCAATCTATTTGGTTGTTTGTGTTGGACGTTGATAGATAGATATATAAACGTGTAATGAAAGATAAAGAATAAAAAGCACATCACCACGACACAAGTATTTATAGTGGTTCGGCTACAAGGACACCTTCCTTGCCCTACTCCACTCCCCGAGTCACCTACTCGAGAGTTCGTAAGCACTACACCAATCTCCTTATGGCGGAGAAGCCTTCACAACGTCGCTTAACCTTTTTTCGGTACAAAGCTAAATACTGAGTTCTTTCACACCAAGGTGAACCACACCTAACACAACATCGCCTACCCTTTATATGGTTCTAGGCTAACCACCGAGTTCATTCACACCTTAGGAGAACTAATCCTATCACAACGTCTCCTACCCTTTATTAGGTACTAGGCTAAGCACCTAGTTCCATTACTATGGAGGAACTACTACCCTTCACGACACAACACTTATTATTAAGGAGATCTACTCCTTGTTACAACACCATCAAGGATATCACCATCCTTGTAAATAAAAAAATACTTATATGTATAACGATGTATCTCATCGATTATACGACCTAAGCATTCTTCCCAAATGCTACTTGATTTGATTCTTCGGCATCCTTCACTAATGCCTTTGACACAACGCTTGGCACCCTTCACTAATGCCTTATTCTTGACACCATTAGCATTCTTCACTAATGCTTTGACACGGATGATGAGCACCTTTCACTAATGCTTTCATCTTGACACTTTCAGCATTCTTCACTAATGCCTTCAACCCAACATCTATGGAGAAAGATAGATCTATCAACAAGAGAACCTTCGTTGTCTTGATGATGACGAAGCATGACAACTCATGGACTTGAGCTTGCACGTCTTCAAGAAGTGGTGATCTTTCCTTTAAGAGGAACCTAGAATATCACACAAAAACAAAAGACAAAGACTACATAGATCTCTTGGATCTGAGGTTAGAGGGTTAGAATACATGTGGGAAGTATGTGTGTAAAGGGATGAATAAAAAGGAAGAAATGGCTCTCTATTTATAGAGAAAATTTTCTATTGTTCCCCGGATCCCACGGATCCCTTCCACTTGGGATCCGGCTAGCACAAAGCTAGGGATCCGTGGAACGCTCCTCTTTACCCATGGGTATTTTTGGTTATGGGTCATGGGTCATGGGTTATGGGTTGATCCATGGTTTTCTTTCTAGATACAATGTACCTTAAGGATACATTGAACTTGTGTAAGTGGTATATATAAAACCATGGGTTATGGGTCAAAACCATTTGCTAGTTTTTATCTATTTAGTATATACTCTTTTTTACCCATTTTAGTATATACTTGTTTTTACCCATTTTAGTATACTTAGCTTAAGTATGTGTTAACTCAATATGTAAACACTAGTTGTTGTACATATATATCTAAATCGTAAAATCACTTATACTTGTTAAGCCAATATGTAAACACTAGTTGTTGTACATGTATATCTAGATCATAAAATCACTTATAGTTGTTTTAGTGTTTTATGTGAAAATGTGAATATGTTAGAAAACTATTAGTTCAAACCATTTACGTATTTTATTTGTTTCGTTAATATGATTTTACTTTTGTTATCGACAAAACATTAGAAGATCGTAAAATATAAATAAATGTTTTTACGGCTTATTTGTATTAACACAACATTTTGCCTTCAAGAGACATAAAAAGTGAAAAGGAACGATATTAAGCAATAACGGATACAAAAGTGATCAAATAAGGGCTTAAACGACCCCTCAAAAAGGTACCTTTTAAAACCTTATCAGTGTCCTTGTAGCAAAACCACTATAAATACTTGTGTTGTGGTTTTGTGCTTCTTACTCTTATCTTTTCATTTCTTAACTTTATATGCTTGTTTATCAACATCCAACACACACATCCAAATAGATTGACATAAGTCGATCTAAATATTTTAAAAGAAATTTTTAATTGGTAAAACTATTCAACCCCCCTTCTAGTTTTCCACAATTGGTATCAGAGCTTCGTTACCAAATTTCTTGAAGTATATTGTACTTTAAAAACTTGATATGATCCATAGTTAATTGAAAACTACAAAGAAGGTTTTTCATAAAAACAAACACCATGTTTTTCAAAAACGATATGTTTGGATGTTGATTTGATAACAACATTTTTTATATATCTTTTCATTTAATTGCACTAATCTTCTTTGTGATGTTGATTAGTCAAAGCTCATACCCACCAAGCTTTAGGAGTCGCTTGGTAACAAGAATACCTTCCTTAAGAAGGTATCTTAAACGCAAAGGAGCGGGAATCGTCTAAGTGACATTTTTCATTTGTAAAGACATTCCTAAGTGCATTCGAGGTATGACTTTCCACTTATATCTAAATGATATTAGTTTAGTAAATAAGTGTTATTTGTTAGGCAATTATTTGAGTAGATTTTTTTGTTTACACATGATTTACATGAAGCTTCGTTAGGAAGCCTTTTTCTCACATACGTGTTATATTTCTCGTCTATAGTCATAGTATATATAGCTTATGTTTTATTTCTTTTAATCCTATAATAAAACAAAAACATGAATTTCAAAAATTCCTCCTTCCCTATTAATAATCCCACTCGACGCCCACTTTATCCAATCCTCATTTTTTCAAAATTTCCAATTTCAAAAATTCCCTCTCATTCAAAAACTTCATCTTCCTCCTCATTCCATCTCATCCGAAACCAATAAGATTCGTCATCAACATGGTTTACATCGCACTCGTGCTCATCGCCCTAACACTCATCGCACTTCTGTTCCCTATGATGAAGTTCACATACGGAGACATTTACTTTATGTTGTTAATCTATATTGGGGTCATATACCCAATCCTTTGTATCATTCTTATCATTGAAATGCAATATTATTAATAATCTAGTTTATCTAGGTTGTTTGTGTTATAATGAGTGTTTCATTTCTTTTGATCTATATGTTTTATATTCTTTTCGTGATACATTAGAAGTCATGTATGCATGCTAAAAGAAAATGTAGGATAAAACATATTTCGTGGTATAAAAACTGTAAAACCTATGCCTCTATCAAATCTGTTTCTGCTACTACATATCTACGGATCCCGGAAGATATATTAGCTGGATCCCTTTTGTAAAGGAACCGTGGGATCCGTATTACTGGAAGACAGTTTTCATGCAAGACTAAAAAAACACTATTTTTCTAAAAATAATAATCCATTAGAAAGTCAAAACCGTGAGTATGTTAAAGTGTTAAAAACCATTGTTAATAAAAAAATCTAATAAAAGCGTTAGATAATCTTTAGTTAACCACAATCATCACTTTCTATTAACTCGTCTTTTCTCTAGATTCAACTATGACGCATGAATATGAGTTTGATTTTTCACTCACTAGCGTCTACACTCCGAACATCTCTCTCGAACCCAACACACCTGGCAATCATGTCCGTGGGTTCAATAATCTCGAAAACGTCACTTCCATGAAGGACGTATTGTAGACACCTCTCTACAATTCGAAGAAGGTATCAATACCTCCTTCTGAGCCATAGGATTAGAATGTCTTCTTGAAATCAACGAGAAGATATGTCCAAGGTTCATAATGTAATTCTTCCGTCAAGTGGAACTCGTTCGTAACGAGGATCGCTCTCTATCTCTTTGGTTTTATATCAAAAACCAAAAGTTTACTTTAAGCCTTGGGCATTTTGCTCACATCCTCCGAATTCCAAACCATGGACAATGTGCCTTCACCGAAGATTGGTCTCTTGATTCTCTCTTCAAATTTCGTGAAGAAAATAGTCCATATTCCTCACACATACCCTCCCCGGAAGATTTACATCGCATTATATGCAAACCTCGACCATATTACTCCGATCCAAACATTATCTTCACATGGGACATCCGAGAAGAGTACAAGCCTCTTGCACTCATCTTGCGTGAGAATGTTTGGAGTCTTAGGGGAAATCGAGAAATTCTTCCCGCTTGTTGTGCTCGCTTGTTATACTGATTGCTAACACAACAACCATACAATCTCGCCTACTTCTTCGCAAGGCGAATTGCAAACCTTCAAGGCTCCAAGAATAAACTCATTCCATATGGAATGTTCTTGACGCGCCTCTATCACAATGTCATGCACTTTCATCCTCAATTTCAAAGTCCGTTGTACGTACTTGTGAACAAGATGATGGAACCGCTAAACATTTCCCTCATGAAGACGTTCTTCATTCCTATATCCGTCAACACTCATCAACCTTTTGATGATCCATCTAGCGAAAACACTTAAGCAACTTAGTACTCCAAAATAGGATCAATTCTCTTGTACTCGTGCTTTATTAAATGTAATCCAAATTCTTTTATGAAATAAAACATCTTACATTTGATATCTTAAGAACTCCCTTTAGACTATCCTTGAGATATAATGCATTGCCAAGATCATTGCATACCTTTAGTAAAGATTCTGCTAAGCAGATGGGCGAATCCCAAAGTTTGTGCTAGACGGATCCCTACACTTAGGGAACCGTGGGATCCGGACCAACAGAAAATGCAATTGCAAGCATTATATTTTAAACATATCCTTAGAACATCTCACACTAAGATAAACATATTGTCTTAAGGCAAATTAAGTCCTTATCAAGATAGGTTGATCCTTCCTACTCACACACAACTCACCTAGATCACACTCTAAGACTCTTGTAGATCTACCATTTCATTTTTAACCCATTACTCTTCCGCTCTCAAACTCACAATTCATTTTCTACTTGATCCTTCACATCTAGCCTTAGAAATCTCTCGATTATGGCATAATTGCTCATTAATCATCCTCACCTCAAAATTGATCAAAATCTAGCTTTCCTATCTCAAAGCTTCTAGGATATCTTCCAAAACACTATCCTAAAACACAACCTGATCTCTAGGATCATTTAGTTTCAATTGACACTCCAAATCCTTAGTGTCATTCTTGCTCATTCATTGGTACTCATGAAAGTTCCAAATCCTTCCATAAAAGAGAATCATTAGCTACAACACTCATTGCCTTCAAGCTCTTAAGCACCCCTTCATTTAAAACACTTAGGAGGACTAAAACACTCAAGATTTTATAGGTCTTAGATCTTAAAAACATCATTTCCACCCTTCCGTAGCTGCTGATAGCCGGATCCCTAGGATTAGCCTAGACGGATCCCTCTTAGGAGGGAACCGTGGGATCCGGATGATAGTTTAGGTCAAATCTTGCTAAAACAATCATTTCAACTCATCTTCCTAACTCAAACACTCCATCTCATCTTAAATGAGTTCCTAGAATAGTGCAAACTCTCAAGTTGACTCTTGTGCATGTTAATCATCACATTCCAATGAATCTTAGTGGCTTAAGGCTTAAATGCACTTGTCAAATCTCTTAGTTTATAAATCACCTTGTTAGGACCACCATAGTCATCACTCTCATCCTAACTTTCAGCCCTTGCAACCTCTTAAAATCATCTCATCATGAGGAAAACCCCAAGTAGTAACTTATCCACCAAAGAACCACCCACGAAAAAGGCTCGTGTTATACACAAAATCTCTTCAACCGAATCATCTCCGGTCAAGCCAACAAATGATAGGATTCTTCATCATCCAATCAAACCAACTCCTAAAAGGATAATACCCACAAAACTGCCAATGCCAAACACCACCATACCTCCTAGGCCAAACAATATCGTCTCCACTAAACCATCACCATTGGTTCCTAGAGCTATCTCATTTACATCCCCACAATTCTCTACAATTTAGAGGACTTGCCACCTAGGCCGCCTCATCCGCTTCCGCCGACAGCATTCTCCTCATTAGGAGGAATAATGATTCAAAATCAAGGTGTTGAGTCAACACTTGCTCCGGCTTCCTTTTCGCCGTTTCCATCATATAATCCCATTTGGATCATAAGAAATCATCAAAGTCAACCACCCGACCATATGGAAGTTGACACTTCTCTACCACCACTATCATCCTTGGTCGAGCCATTCTCGAATGTGTCTCCACCAATCCCTCCATCGTTTGAAGCTCCACAAGCCGCTTCACTTGATCCTTTGCATCAAGCTATTTCATTTCATCCACCACCACTACCTAGCCATGACAAAGATTGCTATCATTGTCAACATGTTGAAAGTTTGATACATGAAGTACGAGAAGACCAACGTTTCATGTTCTATCATCTCCTCGAACGTTTCGACAAGATCAAACCTAAACAAAACTTGAGCTAGAAGATTTTAGTGGTGTCCTAGCATCAAGAGTTAGTTGGTTTAGAAATTCCTAATCATGTATTTTCTTATTTTCTTAGTTTTTAGAGTCATGTTTGTCATAACTCTAGTTTTATTAAATGGAATTACATGCTACTTGTTATTTTGTTGAGCATATGTTTACTTTGTACTCATATCTCATTTATGTGATAACATTACTTGTTATATCACCTTTGCTGAAATTTATCAGCTAATACGGATCCCTCAGAATTGCCTAGACGGATCCCTACTAGGAGGGAACCGCGGGATCCGTGAGACAGAAAGCTTTATTTCTACTAACTTGGACCACTTTTGCAGGAAATTGTGAATTATACTTGTTTTCTAACCTTTGTTTTGTAGTTGTTCAATTTACATGTGAAGACTTTGACATCCCAAAGCTAGGGGAGCTTTACGTCAAAGCAATACATTGCAAATTATTTGCAATACTAGGTTTACATTTCGTAACCTCCCGTTGCATAATTGCAATCATCTAGGGGGAGCACACCCGTCACATAGACGCAATCTTTTGCAAAAGTTAGTTGCAAATGAACTAAATTAGAATTACTTTCTTGACGCCCTTAGCTAGGGATGGACTCGTCAAGGGGGAGTAAAGACGAGATCCTTTCCCGTTACTTGCTCTCTATCTCTTTTTATTTTCACATGTTTTTCTTAAAAACAATGTGTTGCTTTTCTTCAAACACTTTTTGTTTCGACAAAAGGGGGAGAAGAAAGTAAAAACTACAAATTCAAACGTTTACGAATTTTAGCTTTTCCTTAAAATAATTTTATGTTTTGTCATCAACAAAAAGGGGGAGATTGTTAACACAAATAAGCCGTAAAAACGTTTATTTATATTTTACGATCTTCTAATGTTTTGTCGATAACAAATGTAAAATCATATTAACGAAACAAATAAAATATGTAAATGGTTTGAACTAATAATTTTATAACATATTCACATTTTCACATAAAACACTAAAACAAGTATAAGTGATTTTATGATCTAGATATATATATGTACAACAACTAGTGTTTACATATTGGGTTAACAAGTATAAGTGATTTTATAATTTAGATATATATGTACAACAACTAGTATTTACATATTGAGTTAACATATACTTAAGCTAAGTATATTAAAATGGGTAAAAACAAGTATATACTAAATAGATAAAAACTAGCAAACGGTTTTGACCCATAACCCATGGTTTTATATATACCACTTAACCAAGTTCAATGTATCCTTAAGGTACATTGTATCTAGAAAGAAAACCATGGATCAACCCATAACCCATAACCAAAAATACCCATGGGTAAAGAGGAGCGTTCCACGGATCCCTAGCTTTGTGCTAACCGGATCCCAAGTGGAAGGGATCCGTGGGATCCGGGGAACAGTAGGATTTTTCCTCTATATATAGTGATCCATTTCTTCATTATTTCTTACCCCTTTCAAGCCTCTTTATAACACACTTTCTCCCCTGAGTTAGATCCAAGAGATCTATGTTTGTAGTTTTGTTTATGTGTGATCTTTTAGGTTCCTCTTAAAGGCAAGATCACCACCTTTGAAGTTGAGCAAGCTCAAGTCCATGAGTCACCATGCTTCTTCATCATCAAGGCTACTAAAGTCCTCTTGTTGATGATCTCTTTCTTTCTTCAAAGAAGTGTAGTGTTGAAGACATTAGTGAAAGATGTCTCAAGTGTCAAGACGAAGATATTAGTGAAGGGTATCTATCGTCTATAGGATAAGCACTTGTGGTAGGTGCTTAGAAGTCAAGACAAAGAAGCATTAGTGAAAGGTGCTTAGAAGTCAAGACAAGGAAGCACTAGTGAAAGGTTCTTAGAAGTGAAGACACAAGACATTAGTGAAAGGTGTCTTGTAGATCTAGTCAAAGGCATTAGTGAAAGGTGCCTTAGATGTACATTCGATATGGTGTGTTTCGATGTACAAGATAGACTAGTATAGGATCCAAGGATATTGATATCCTTGATGATGTTGTAAAGGAGTAGATCTCCTTTGGGATTAGTCGTTTGTGTAGTGTGGTAGTAGTTCCTCCATTGCAATGGAACTAGGTGCTTAGCCTAGTACCTAATAAAGGGTAGGCGACGTTGTGAAGGTGTAGTTCACCTTGGAGTGAAAGAACTAGGTACTTAGCCTAGTACCTTATAAAGGGTAGGCGACGTTGTGTAGGAGTGGTTCACCTTGGAGTGAAAGAACCCGGTGGTTAGCCTACCACCGGAAAAAGGGTAGGCGACGTTGTGAAGGCTTCTCCGCCATAAGGAGATTGGTGTAGTGATTACGAACTCTCGAGTAGGTGACTCGGGGAGTGGAGTAGGGCAAGGAAGGTGTCCTTGTAGCCGAACCACTATAAATACTTGTGTTTTGGTTTTGTGCTTCTTACTCTTATCTTTTCATTACTTAACTTTATATGCTTGTTTATCAACATCCAACACACACATCCAAATAGATTGACATAAGTCGATCTAAATATTTTAAAAGGAAGTTTTAATTGGTGAAACTATTCAACCCCCCTTATAGTTTTCCACAGTTTACCCCTCCGTTTTCTACCGGGTTGCTTCCTCCGTTGGAGTTCTCGCTCCTCCTTTCACCATGCATTTTTTCCCTTCTTCTTGGATTTCCTCCGGGTCCTTCTACAAAACCCACAGTCCTTCCATTTAGCCTTCTGATGAAAGAAGAACCATTTCGCAGGGCCGAGCGCCCCCTGCTAACAGGTTGAGGCCTATCCTCTATTTCAATCTCCTCGTCATACTCCTCACTGGAGTATTCCAACTCCCTCCGCATTTCAGTGTTGCGAACCTGTCTCTTATGAGCCCTTAGCAAATAATCTAAGGCCTTAAAGTTTGTCTCAACGAAGGCGGGACTAATATCTGGAATAGGGTTAGCGGATGTTGAGGCGTGATGTACGGGAGTAGTTTCCAAACGAGATCGTGTGGTAAAGGTTGAGGCTGTTATGGGGGCGAGATTATCGGTGTTAGTTGTGTTGAGTGGGACTAGGGTAGAGAAACCTGGTGGAGGTGTATCTTCTCTTCCTGGTTCCATGCCGGAAAAGTAGTGTAGTCGGTTAGGGTATTAGGACTGGGTGATTACGGGACTAATAGTAGTGGTCCCACGGATGGCGCCACTGATTGTACAAAAGATTGCACTACCAGGCTTCGATGAGGATCAAAGTAATGAGGGGTGTATGTTCCAGCCAAGACTTGCCTTTCACCTGAGAATAAGAAATATGAAACACTACATTAAGTGATTGCGCAGGGGTAGGACCCTGCGAACCACCTCCAGCGTGAGAGTAAGTATGAGTTATGGTTGTTTAAATGTGTAAGTAAAGAAATGAGTGTGAAATGAGCATACCATAATCCATTGCCCGTCCAACCTATTTATAGTGGAAGAAATACGGTTGGAGGCACTCTTGCATGAATGTCGGAGATCATGGGGGCGGCCCATGATTGTGGGTAACCGCTAGGGCTTAGTGACCCACGTTCTCATACTTGACGGGGAAGCCAAGAGAGAGAGGGAGATCATGGGTTTGACCAAGTCAGGAGGTTCTCTTATCCATTGTTCCTTCGTCAGCCATACCCCGAAGGGCTTAGGGCTTCGAATGGAGAATTCCCCTTAGGTAACCTTCATGCTAGCGAATGGTTTGACGCCTATGGATATTTTGGAATCCTAAATTGGGCCTTCATATTGAAGGGCTTCGACACGTCTCGGAGGAGTTTCCTTCGAGCTATTCGGAGGGTACATCATCAATGATCATTCTCCATATTATGCCTTGAAGAGGACTCGAACCTCCACGCAAAGACTAGTGCTGTTATACTAGTTAGAAGACTTAGTAGATTACGTAATAGCTAGTGAATGATGTAATTACTGACTGATAGTTTCGTCAGTAAATTTTGAAGAAACCTGTCACGGGTTTCGATTTTGTATCCCCGATATAACGAATTAACTATATATGAATGTAACTTTTGTTGTATAAATTTATCTCGTCTTGTGTTGTGATTTAATTTCCAACGTTGTTCTTCTATCGTTTCTGTTTAAGCGTGCTTATTATCCAACATCATACTTATACCACATCTCTTGTTTAATTAATAGAACCATGCCACCTAAAACGAAAAGCAAAGCTGCTATTGATGAAATGGTTGCCGATAAAGTGGTTGTCACACTTAGAGCTGAGCGGGCAACTGCAGCTACAAATGCTGCCACGGCCGCTGAGGCTGCTGAAGCCGCAAAAACTGCCACTGTTTCCGAGGCACTTGTAACCGCTAGGGCCGCTGCAACTAATGTTGGAGTGGGAGTTTCTAATGCTATGGGACCATTTATTGGTGCCGAAAGAATAAATGTCGAACCAATGCCAAAGAGCTGCTCATACAGTGAATTCATGAAATGCCAACCTACAAATTTTAAAGGCATTGAAGGAGCTGTAGGGTTAACCCGATGGTTTAAGAGATCTGAATATGTATTCCTGATCAACAACACCACTAAAGACTGCAAGGTCAAATACACCACCAATACTTTGATGGATGAAGCATTATCCTGGTGGAGTTTTGGAGTTTAACCAATTGGCATTGCAAATGCCTACAAAATTTCCTGGGTCGAACTCAAAAAAATGATGATCAAACAATATTGTCCTCGTAACGAGGTACAGAAGTTGGAAATTGAATTCTGGAACCACATAGTTAAGGGCACAGATATCACCACATACAATCGTCGATTCAATGAATTGGCAATCTTATGCCGAACAACGGTTCCAACCAACGAGAAATTACTGGAGAGGTACATGTGGGGACTTCCACAACATATACAGGGAAATGTGACCTCTTTTGATCCAAAAATGATAGACGATGCAATGGGAATGGCTCGTAGACTAATGGATCTAGCGGTTTGAGCAGGAACTGTTCTGATTCATGACATTAACCTCAACCACAACAATAACAACAACAACCATCCAAATAACAATACCCACAACAACAACAACAAGAGAAGGTGGAATGATAGCCGAAGGGGTAACAACAACAATCCCAACCAACAAAATCGAAACATAAACCACCACAACCAGCAAAATCGTAGGCAAGAAAAAGCCAGAGGTACCGTTGCTACTGCTGTTGCCCCAGCTGAAGGAGGAGGTTATCAAGGAAATGCTCTTTTGTGTTACAAATGCAAGTTACATCATGAAGGCCCTTACACAGTTAGATGCAAGAATTGTCAAAAGACAGGGCATCAAACCAAGGACTGCACAAGGAAGGAGCCTGCTACTGGTGCCAACACCCAACCAATATTGACTTGTATTGGGTGTGGAGAATGTGGACACATCAAGAGACAATTTCCCCGAAACAATGGTCAGCAAAAAGGTGTAGCTCGTGGTAGGACGTATGTTATGGGTGATAAAGATGCACAGCAGGATCCGAATGTGGTTACGGGTACATTTCTACTCAATAACCATTATGCTAAAATCTTATTTGATTCGGGTGCTTATAAAAGCTTTATATCTACTGCATTTGCATCTTTACTTGATATTGCACCCACTATGTTAGACACCGCCTTTACCATTGAGTTAGCAAATGGGAATCTTGTAACCACTTGTACTTCAAAAATGCACTAAACTTGTTAGGTCGTCCATTCAAAATAGACCTCATGCCAATAGAACTCGGAAGCTTCGACGCTATAATTGGTATGGAATGGTTATCGCAACGAAATGCAAATATCATCTGTGGCGAGAAAGTTGTACAAATTCCTATCGATAAGGAAACCTTGGTTATCCTCGGGGATCGAAGTGGAACTCGCCTGAACATCATTTTTTGCATTAAAACTCAAAAGTACATCAAGAAGGGATGTTATGTCTTCTTAGCCCACGTAAGGGAGAAAAAGTTAGAGGAGAAGCGACTCGAAGACGTACCTATTGTACGTGATTATCCTGAAGACTTACTCGGACTTCCACCACCTAGACAAGTGGAGTTCCAAATCAAATTGGTGCCAGGTGCCGCACCAGTTGCTCGAGCACCCTATCGCTTAGCCCCTTCAGAATTTCAAGAGTTATCTAACCAATTGCAAGAACTTAGGGATAAAGGTTTTATTTGACCAAGTTCATCACCATGGGGAGCTCTAGTCCTATTTGTTAAAAAGAAGGATGGATCCTTCAGAATGTGTATTGATTACAGGGAGTTAAACTAACTGTAAAGAACCGATATCCACTTCCAAGAATTGATGATCTTTTCGATCAACTCCAAGGTTCAAGCGTATACTCCAAGATCGATTTGCGATCAGATACCACCAACTTAGAGTTCGAGAAGAGGATATTTCGAAACGGCGTTCAGGACTCCATATGGTCAGTATGAGTTTCAAGTTATGCCATTTGGTTTAACTAATGCTCCAGCAGTATTCATGGATCTCATGAATCGAGTGTGTAGACCATATTTGGATAAGTTTGTGATTGTGTTCATAGATGATATTCTAATTTACTCTAAGAGTAAAGAAGAACATGAAAGACATCTCAAGCTGATCCTAGAGTTACTCAAGAATGAGCAGTTGTACGCTAAATTCTTAAAATGTGAATTTTGGATCTCAAGTGTACAATTCTTGGGACACATAATTGATAGTTATGGAATTCATGTGGATCCCGCCAAGATAGAGTCCGTAAAGACTTGGGCTGCCCCTACAAATCCAATGGAAATACGTCAATTTTTAGGACTTGATGGATATGATAAGGATTTAAAAGGTACCTTTTTGAGGGGTCATTTAAGCCCTTAATTGATCACTTTTGTATCCGTTACTACTTAATTTCGTTCCTTTTCACTTTTTAGGTCTCTTGAAGGCAAATTGTTGGAATGGCACTTATTCGGACGAAAAGGCATGAATATACGAAGAAAATGGCCAAAGTTAAGAATCGAGACACTCAAGCTGCTGGAACTAAAGGGGACGATGTCAGGTTCTATTTGTGATGCCTTCGGAACAAGTTTTGTGACGACTCAGTAGCCAAATTGATTATTTACAAGTCACGGCATCAGGTTTTAAAAGAGTAGGGCGTCGCAGCTCAGACGGCCTAGATTTGATCCAGACGACGTCAGAGACTGAAGGAGACGGCGTCACAGGCATAAGGTGACGCCGTCACAATGATAACGTGGCCAAAACGAAACCCTAATGACGGCAACCCGACGGCGTCACAATTAAAGAGTGACGCCGTCGCAGTTTGTAACACTATATATAGAATCCGAATTTTTCAGTTTTCAGTGTGTAGTTTTGTGGAGTAAAAACCTAAACCGAACCAAGGCTCTCTTGTAAAGTATTTTAGGGTTCCATACCCTATCTTACACCAAGATAAGTGTTTTACTTCACTAATCCAATTATGTCTTCAATTGATTGTGTGTATGCTTGCATCTCCATGTCCGGCTAATTTATTTGTGTGTTTGCTTAGGTAATATGAAACCTAGTTATCGAATATTGATTGGTTGTCTCTTATCTTAATTGTGATTGACCTAGTATTGCGATAGGTCATTCGTTGTGCTATTAATGCTTGATTAATCTTTGTTGAACCTTAGCATATAGTTACTAGTGGAATTGTAGGCTAAACATCCAAAGAATACCTTAGTGTTAAGTTTATGAATCCTAGAGATTTCGTAGTCATTAACCTTTGGTAGCTTCAAAGGGTTAGGGATAAACGCATACCTTACAACCTTAGAAACACAAAGCGTTAAGAGTAAGGACGTGACAATTCAACCATCAATAGGAGATAACTAGGGAGTAATAAAACCTAAGTAAATACATTTTTAATCATCATACGAGCACACAACAATAGACATAGACTACCCCTAGCTTAGTTAATTAGATAAGTAGAGTAATCGGTAGAAATACCAACCCCCAAATCTAAACCCCGAGATTCGTACCTTTCCATTTCCTAAAAAAATATAAAAAAAGATAAAAAAATAATCTTCCTCAACCCCAACCTTAGCGTAGTAATGATGCAGGTTTTACTGACCAGGTCTTAATATTTATAGTGTCTCGCTATACCTATGGTCTACCCTAGTGAACTAACGGGCAGTGTACCCAGTCGTGTGCAGTGTTGTAAACGGTAAAGCCGAGGTCGTCCCAAGAGCTATGTGTGTTGGATTATTACTAAGTCTAATTGTCACAGAATAATGATGGTTTTGATAGGGATTTAATTAATTAAACTACTAATGCAGAATAAAGTAAATGAAAGCAGATAAATGGTAAAGAGAAATCAATAGAGAGAAGTGGTGCTAACATAGTTAATCATCCTAGCTAGTTATGTCTGTGTCTACTTACTTCCAATTACTTCAGGTGGGGTCAAATTCGAGAGGACAGCATTTGGTCAATTCACCCTACCTATCAGCAAAGATGCCACCACAGGAGAAATCAGGCACACCGTCATAAGTCCTGTTGTTCCTGGTCCCCTAAGCCAAGTCATTAAGTACCGCTACATGCTAGATTCATAATAGTGAGTGCCCGACCGTTAGGAACTTAGACACTACACCCCCCCCCCCCCCCCAATTCTTAAGTTCATCCAAACGATAGGTTATCAGTTGGTCAAATCGCACAAGTAGAAAAGGTCGTCAGTTGGTCATATCTTCCCATCTCAGTCCACTCACCTAGGGTCAGTTGGTCATATCTCCTAGGAAATTGGCCTCTACAGCCATTCAAAACTACCGAACCAAGGGTGACTACCAATGAACTATGCATGCATACACTTAGAAATAATTGTACGGAAGTAAAGGTAAATGCAAACAAAACAATTAAGGAATCATAACTAGGCTAGCACCAAAAGGTGCTTAGCCGCTCATATTAATCATGCAAATCAATTCAATATTCAAAGGTACGAAATACATGAATTGAAAGTAAAAGAAATATAAAACGCTAATGCTTATCGTAATGGAGTGACTTCTCCCTTGGAAACAGCTCCGTATGCTCCTCTAGACCTGCCTTGAGCTTTTTCCCACGTTCTCAGAGTGTTGTGTGTGGAATGGGATGATTAGAAATGCTGGAATTCGTGGGGTATTTATAGGCCAGATCTGGGTTACGGCGTAACCAATATAGGATTTACGCCGTAACCTTCTATTTCTTCGTAAAATGCACTAGATTTGCTGGTTACAGCGTAACCTAATGAGTGGTTACGCCGTAGTCTTCAATAAACTCGGTTACGTCGTAAGTGATGCAGCAGTTACGGCGTAAGTATCAGCGGCGTGGAACCTCTTTTGACCTAATGTAGTTAAGTTGTAACCTCTGGAAGGAGTTACGCCGTAATCTTCTGATAAGTTGGCATACTGAGTCACGCAATAGTTACGGCGTAATGTGAGAGAAGAGTTACTCCGTAACTTCTTCAAAATCGCATACTGTGATAAATCTTTAGATATGTTTCCATTTCCGCGTCTCTTTAGCTCCAATACTCGTAATTTACCTGAAAGTGGAAAACAATGGAAAACAAGCGTAAATCCATATAAATGATATAAATAACGAGCATTATCAGAGAAATTGACACTTAATATTCAGGCTTATTTGATGTTATCAAATATCCCCCCACTTGAACTCTACTTGCCCTCAAGTAGACCTTATTAGATAGATTCCTAAAAAGATATCTCCCATAACCTAGAAAATATGAGTTTACAAATCCCTTATGCTAGAATAAAACAAAGCCAAACACCTCACGAAAGGGGAACAAACACTCAAATCTCTCAACTATTCTAAGTGTCAATTTTGGGGTGATCACTCAAACGCACAGTCATAGCATGTATTTTGTCATAAGCTTGGCGGTTACACAAATCTCCACCACTAGAATTAAGGGCTAAACAATTCTCGAAGGCAATATGGGTAGACACGACAAATGTTAAGGGGTGACTCGTCATTACTAACATGTCACGGCGAAGTGGACAAAATCAATGATACATAACCAAATCCATGGCCAAGACATCAAAGATTTCTCGCTGCATCACCTAGACACGCTTCATGACTAACAGGGTAGGATAAGACATGGGATATATAATTGGTGCAAAATAAAAAACAAGCAGGTAGTCTAAACCTATAACCAAGTCATCATCAATTACCGTCCGCCCAAAGTTCAAGCTTAGAAGCCAAGAAACCGGATCATGAAATGCAAGGTATATGTGTCATTAGAGGACGTCGTGATGGGCGCACTACCTTTTCTCCAACTGTTGGCATAACTACCAACTCCAATCTTCAAATGTGACTGAGGTGACCACCTCGATACTAAATCCATAAAGCTCATACTACAGTGCTTATAACAACGCACTTTACATAACCACAACAATTTTTTTTTCAATCACTTTTTTTTTTGAATCATAAGTATAACACAACATAATATCCCCCCACTTGAGATGAACAATGGGAATTCGGGGGTCTTCAATGATCTTCAGAGATGTTGTTGGTGAAAGCGTGATTTCTGAACCTTTCTACTCGAACCTTGAAATTAGGCAAATGATGACTTCCCAATCACAAATAAAGACTACAGGGTAGGCTAAGGTGTATAGGTGTATCGAAATAATATATCGGGTTAACAAAATGAAGGGAATGGCTCATAAGGGTGTATCTAGGGGTATCTTGCACTAAAGATGAGTGCAACAAAAGGGTTTCACATGGGGGTCGAAAAGTCGAGGTGACTAATCGATAGACTAACAATGGTAGGCTGTTTGGGTGATAATCCTATAATACTGCCTTCTAAAACTGAAAATTCCAAATACATCGAGCTCAACATACCTCGTCTATGGTCTCGAAATGATGCAAAGGCCAAGTTCTAAAGTTTACAAGCTACCGGCATACTCATAATTTGGTGGATTTGGGGTAAAATATTGGAAACGGATAAGGCTAATCTCACCATATAATATCAAGGGTTGTATGTGCTTGGCTAAGTTCTAATCCAGTTAGGTTAAGAAAAACAAGTCAGAATTTTAAAAATGGCATAATTTTTCAAAATAAACTAGAAAAATGAGGGCGAAATAAGTTCAAGAGATAATTCTACTCCCGTCCCCCCACTTGAATTGTACAAAGTCCTTTTTGTACTAGGCATTAAAATGAAGGTGAAGAGAAAGGTAGAATTAGAGTGAGAACTTCCCTGAAATTTGCTCCATAAAGAAGAAGGCCCATGAAAAAGAGACGTGCCTTCGTATAAGCGTCATGAACAAACTTCAATCCCTGAAATCACAATACCGATAAGCATAATTCTGAAAAGAAAAATAATAATAAAAACGAAAAAAAAACCTAACTCACTTTCGTAGGAATCACGGTTGCATTTAGCGCATTTAACAAGCCTTTTAAACCACTTGGTGTCCCAAGTGGACGAGTGAAGTCTCGTGAGGGTTTACAGGGAACACACCCACAAAGTTCATTTAAAAACTAATAAAAGGTTACTGTGTTTTAAAATGAAGGAATTAAAGCAGAGGAAAGTTACGTCGTAACTACTTTGAGGGAGTTACGCCGTAACTGGAAAAACCTGGAATGAGCTGCAAAGCGAGTAGTTACGGCGTAACCACTGAGATGGTATTACACCGTAATTGGTAATGCGTCAAGAATTCTGCTGCTAAAATTTTGGTTACGGCGTAATCACAAAGATGAGTTACGCCGTAACTCTGTGCAGCAAACTGCAGCAGCAATTACTTCCTCGTTTCTTGCAAAAATAGTTAGAAAACACAAAACCCAACAGAAAAGGAAATAAAAAAAAAAGAAAGGGATAATTCGGGTTGTCTCCTGAAAGAGCACTTTTCTTTATTTACGAGTCTTTAAGTTAGACTCAGAGTCGCGGGGCTACTAGACTGGTGCGAAGAACTCATCTCCTGATAGCTTGCTAACATCCTGCCCATAATAAATTTTTGCGCGGTGTCCATTTACCTTGAAATATACTCTTTCCTTGTTATGAACTTCAATAGTCCCGTAAGGGAATACCTTACTTACTGTGTAGGGGCCAACCCAACGAGATCTCATTTTTTTAGGGAATAATTTGAGTCTTGAGTTAAAAACGAGAACCTTTTGTCCCACTTCAAATCTTTTATCCTTGATTCGCTTATCGTGCCATCTTTTGGTCCTGTCTTTGTATGCTTTGAAATGATCATATGCTTCGTCTCGTAACTCAGCTAAACGGTTTATTTGGGAAAATCGGTGTTCCTTGATTATATCAGCCTCCAAGTTAGCATTCTTAAGTGCCCAATATGCCTTATGTTCCAACTCTACGGGAAGATGACATGCTTTTCCGTAAACAATCTTAAAAGGGGTGCTTCCAATAGGAGTTTTGAAGGCTGTTCTGAATGCCTATAATGCCTCGTCGAGTTTGTCGGATCAATCTTTTCTGTTACTGCTGACGGATTTCTCTAAAATTCGCTTGAGTGCCATGTTGGTGATTTCAGTTTGCCCATTGGTTTGTGGGTGATCAGGTGTAGACATTCGGTGGAGTACCCCATATCTATTTAGAACTTTATCCATAATAGCATTACAAAAGTGTGTCCCTCGATCACTAATGATGGTATTAGGGATCCCAAACCTGGAGAATAATTTTTTCAAAAAACGAATGACACTCCTAGCGTCACATGTTTTCAGGGCTTCGGCTTCAACCCATTTCGAAACGTAATCGACAGCTACAAGGATATAACTTTTATTCTTCAATGGAGTGAAAGGTCCCATAAAACCTCACATACCATAATGTTGTTGAGTGGCATCTGGTTCCGAGAAGAGATGTTCCCTGCCCTCTGACAAGCGTCACAATCCCTAACATGATTTGCGGCGTCCTTGAAAATGCTAGGACAAAAGAATCCGGCCTTATAAACCTTCCGAGCAGTATTGTCGGCTCCATAGTGTCCTCCTGCAGGTCCGTTGTGACAATGTTCCAGAATCTGTTTTTGCTCATCCCCAAATACGCATCTCTGAATAATACCATCAGGGCATGATTTAAAAAGGAACGGATCATCCCAGAAGTAACACTTAAGATCTGAGAAGAACTTTTTCTTTTGATCGTAGGTTTTGTTGCTTGGTAATACTCTGGCCACGAGGTAATTAGCGAAATCTGCGTACCATGGTTCGGAACTGGAATCTTTAATTCTAACTGCCATGAGATGTTCGTCGGGGAAGGAGTCCCGAATAGTTTCTTTGTCAAGTTCCTCGAGCTCAGGGTTTTCTAATCGTGAAAGGTGATCAGCTACTAAGTTTTCTGCTCCTTTCTTATCCTTGATTTCAATTTTAAATTCTTGCAGCAGCAGCACCCATCTTATCAATCTTGGTTTGGCATCCTGTTTATTAAATAAGTACTTCAAAGCAGAATGGTCAGTGTAGACAACAGTTTTTGACATTACTAAATAAGATCTGAATTTATCAAAGGCATAGACTACAGCCAGGAGATCCTTTTCAGTGGTTGTGTAATGCTCTTGTGCCTCATTTAAGGTTTTACTAGCATAATAAATGGGTTTAAATTTTTTATCCACCCATTACCCTAAAACAGCACCCACAGCATAATCACTAGCATCGCACATGAGTTCAAAATCGCTCCCCCAATCAGGAGCAATAATAACAGGGGCAGTAGTCAGTTTTTCTTTAAAATGTCAAAAGCTTTTTTGCAATCATCGTCAAAATCAAATTTAGCGTCTTTCATGAGGAGTTGGGTCATAGGTTTGGCAGTTTTTGAAAAATCTTTTATAAATCGTCTATAAAATCCGCATGCCCAAGAAAACTCCTAATGCCTTTTAGGTTGGTCGGATAAGGCAGTCGAGAAATAACGTTAACCTTAGCTTTATCAACTTCTATCCCAGTTTGGGAAATTTTATGCCCCAAAACAATCCCTTCTTTAACCATAAAATGACATTTTTCCCAGTTAAGGACAATGTTGGTTTCTTCACACCTGGCAAGCATTTTAGATAGATTATTAAGACAAGATGAAAAAGAGTTACCAAAAACCGAGAATTCGTCCATGAAGACTTCCATAAAATCTTGACACATATCTGAGAATATAGTAGTCATGCACCGTTGGAATGTGGCGGGAGCGTTACATAGTCCAAAAGGCATCCTTCGGTAGGCGAATGTTCCATAAGGGCAGGTGAAGGTTGTCTTCTCTTGATCCTCAGGGGAAATAGGAATTTCAAAGTAACCTGAGAATCCATTGAGAAAGCAGTAATACTCATGTCCAAAGAGCCTTTCTAGTATCTGATCGATAAATGGAAGGGGGAAGTGATCCTTTCGTGTTGCGTCATTTAATTTCCTGTAATGAATGCACACCCTCCAGCCAGTGACTGTCCTAGTTGGTATCAGCTCATTTTCTTCGTTGGTGACCACTGTCATTCCTCCTTTCTTTGACACAACATGAATGGGACTAACCCAAGGGCTATCAGAAATAGCGTAAATTAGTCCCGCATCCAGGAGCTTGATGATTTTGTCTTTTACCACGTCTTGTACTTTAGGGTTTAATCTCCTTTGTGGTTGCACTACAGGTTTAAAATCATCTTCCATAAGTATCTTGTGGGAGCAGTATGAAGGGTTTTTTTTTGGTGCAAAGGTGAATGACTTATATTAACTCCAAAGAATTACAACATAAGAATAGGTATCAAGGTTTGGACAAACCCAAACCTAATACAGAAATGACTATACACTCAAAACATACCCAAACTAGACCACATCTGATCTATCCAAAAACTAGACCAGTATGAAGGGTTAATTCCTTTAATGTCAGAGACTTTCCACGCAATTGCTCCCTTGTGCTTTGCAGTAATGACTCCTTTTCTTCGTCAGATAATAGAGAAGAAATCACAACAGGATAATTATGATCCCCATTGATAAATGCATATTCTAAATGAGGAGGTAGCTCCTTAAGTTTTGGGAAAGTATCAGCTTCTTCCGGGGTATTTGCTGAACATAACGTTTGATTCTTCGCGGCCAGTTCCTCTGTTTTGCTTTCTTCATCGCTAGATGTCCCATCATTACCTTTGAATTTTAATGATCTCAAAGGGTCGGGAAGAAAGCATTCCTAGGCATGTTTCTGAGTGTTAGCTTCGATAAGTTCTAGATCATCAAGGTTGTCATCAGTGAAAGAAGCATATCTCATTGACTTTCCAAGGTCGAATGTAATCTTATCATTTCCAATCTCCAACGAAATCTTCTTTTTAAAGACATCAATCATAGCGTGTGCGGTTGCAAGAAAGGGTCTTCCGAGAAAAATAAGGATATCATCTTCTTCCATATCAAGGACCATGAAGTCGACTGGGAAAAAAAATTTACCGATCTTGACAAGAACATTTTCAGCGATTCCTTTTGGATAATGAGTTGTTTTATTAGCCAGATCAATACACATTCTAGTTAGTTTCATCTCCCCCAACTCCATACGTGAATAAAGAGAGAATGGCATAAGACTAATGCTTGCCCCAAGATCGGCAAGGGCCTTGTTGAACAAAATTCCCCCGATAGTACAAGGTAAGGTGAAACTCCCTGGATCTTCTTCTTTGAGAGGCATATCTTTTAAAAGAGCAGAAGAGCATCTTTGATTTAAAGTTATTTGCATCCGATCAGAAAGTCTTATATGGGTAAGGAGATCCTTCATGAATTTGGTATATTTCGGCATTTGCTTTAGGGCTTCAACGAGAGGAATATTAATGCTGAGTTGTTGTAATTTCTCCATGAATTTCTGAAATAGCACTCGTTCTTGTTCCTTCTTAATTCTTCCTGGAAATGGAATTGGTGGAATGTAGGGACGGACTTTTTCGACAGAAGGTTGAGCCTCCTCGGTTTCTTTGTTGTTATCTTGAGGCGTTTCATTAGTCAGATCATTCGAGTTTGAAGGGTAAGCTGGTTCCTTATAGTTTAATCCACTTCTGGTAGTAATAGCATGAGCAAGATCTCGAGGATTTGGTTATGTTGTGCTAGGTAATTCACCTTCATTACTCTGATAGATTATGCGAGCTTTCCCACTTGATTTTCAAGTCTTCTTATAGTAGCTGCTTGTGTTCTTAGTGCTTTGTCGTAATCTCGCTTGATATTCCAAACCAACTTTTTGTTCTCTTCTTGTTTTCTGCTGGATTCTTTGACAAGCATCTTCACAACCTTTTCAAGATTCGTCACTCTCCCATCAATGGGTTTATCGAACTTGTGTTTCACCATCTTGACTTCTTCAATCAGGGATTGCATATCTACTTCAAATTCCTCCAGATTCTTTATCACTGATTGTATCTCAATAGGATCTTCATCCCAATCTTCATTCCATGATGACGAGTGGAGCGCTACTTCCTCAACTCTTGTCCATCCTTAATCAGCAGTCATCAACGGGATAGGTTCTTTAGAGTCTAACAATTGCCGAGTCTTTATGTTCAACCCGTTGTAGAATATTTGCAGTTGCTCGTGTTTGTTAAGTTTATGCTCGGGGCACTTTAGGATGGCTTCGTTAAATCTTTCCCAAGCTGTAAATAGTGGTTCATCATAGAGTTGGCAAAACCTTCTAATTTCATCAACTTGTTGAAGGTTTTTTGCAGGGGTTCGGTATTCCTTCAGAAAGGCCTTCTTAAATGCATTCCACGTTGTGATAGATCTCGACGGAAGTTTCTTTAACCAATCTCTAGCTCTTCCTTTTAGGGTAAAAGGGAATGCCCTCATCATAACATGATCTCTGGAGACCCCAGGTGCATGGAATAAATCGGCGATCTTACATACCTTCGCGATGTGCTCGTGTGCTTCTTCGTCTTTGGTTCCATAAAAGCAGCATCTTTTCAGTTCATCAAGACAGAGTCCCCAAAATTCGAATTTAACATTTTCTTCAAGAGCTGGAATGGTGATCCCCTGTTTACTATTAGAGGTAGTGAGATAATCATTCAAAGAAATAGTCATAATATCATAACAAAACTTTCAGACTTAAATAAGAATCTTAATATAACTCCCCGGCAGCGGCGCCAAAAACTTGATGCAGGTTTTACTGACCAGGTCTTAATATTTATAGTGTCTCGCTATACCTATGGTCTACCCTAGTGCACTAACGGGCAGTGTACCCGGTTGTGTGCAGTGTAGTAAACGGTAAAGCCGAGGTCGTCCCAAGAGCTATGTGTATTGGATTTTACTAAGTCTAATTGTCACAGAATAATGATGGTTTTAATAGGGATTTAATTAATTAAAGTACTAATGCAGAATAAAATAAATGAAAGCAGATAAATGGTAAAGAGAAATCAATAGAGAGAAGTGGTGCTAACCTAGTTAATCATCCTAGCTAGTTATGTCTACGTCTACTTACTTCCAATTTCTTCAGGTGGGGTCAAATTCGAGAGAACAACATTTGGTCAATTCGCCCTAACCTATCAGCAAAGATGCCACCACATGAGAAATCAGGCGCACCGTCATAACACCTATTGTTCCTGGTCCCCTAAGCCAAGTCATTAAGTACCGCTACATGCTAGATTCATAACAGTGAGTGCCCGGCCGTTAGGAACTTAGACACTACACCCCCCCCCCCCCCCCAATTCTTAAGTTCATCCAAACGATAGGTGACCAGTTGGTCAAGTTGCACAAGTAGAAAGGGTCGTCAGTTGGTCATATCTTACCCTTCCCGTCTCAGTCCGCTCACCTAAGGTCAGTTGGTCATATCTCCTAGGCAATTGGCCTCTATCGCCATTCAAAACTACCGAACCAAGGGTGACTACCAATGAACTATGCATGCATACACTCAGAAATAATTGTACGGAAGTAAAGGTAAACACAAACAAAACAATTAAGGAATCATAACTAGGCTAGCACCAAAAGGTGCTTAGCCGCTCATATTAATTATGCAAATCAATTCAATATTCAAAGGTACGAAATACATGAATTGAAAGTAAAAGAAATATAAAACGCTAATGCTTATCGTAATGGAGTGACTTCTCCCTTGGAAACAGCTCCATATGCTCCTCTAGACCTGCCTTGAGCTTTTTCCCACGTTCTCAGAGAGTTTTGTGTGGAATGGGATGACTAGAAATGCTGGAATTCGTGGGGTATTTATAGGCCAGATCTGGGTTACGGCGTAACCAATATAGGAGTTACGCCATAACCTTCTATTTCTTCGTAAAATGCACAAGATCTGCTGGTTACGGTGTAACCTAATGAGTGGTTACGCCATAGTCTTCAATAAACTCGGTTACGTCGTAAGTGATGCAGCAGTTACGGCCTAAGTATCAGCGGTGTGGAACCTCTTTTGACCTAATGTAGTTACGTCGTAACCTCTGGAAGGAGTTATGCCGTAATCTTCTGATAAGTTGGCATACTGAGTCACGCAATAGTTACGGCGTAATGTGAGAGAAGAGTTACGCCGTAACTTCTTCAAAATAGCATACTGTGATAAATCTTTAGATATGTTTCCATTCGCGTCTCTTTAGCTCCAATGCTCGTAATTTACCTGAAAGTGGAAAAAAATAGAAAACAAGCGTAAATCCATAGAAATGATAATAACGAGCATTATCGGGGGAAATTGACACTTAATATTCAATCTATTTGATGTTTTCAAGTAACTTCTCACTAGCATTCCTATTCCCCTAGAGAACGATATCAATACCCGTGGCTTACCCTAATACTACACTACAACGATTAGGTTCACTGCCTAGGGTGTTGAACAACTTGCTCGACGAAAAGGAAGTTCCTTTGACCCCGAACGCGCTGTGTAAGCGTATCAGGATATTACCATAGATTCATTGAAGGTTTTTCCAAGATAGCAAAGCCTTTAACTAAATTGACTCAAAAGAATGTGAAATTCAATTGAGGCGAAAAAGAAGAATGAGCGTTTCAATTTCTAAAGGAGAAATTGTGTAGCACACCTATCTTAGCATTACCTGAGGGAAACGAAGACTTTGTTGTGTACTGTGATGCTTCGTATAAAGGTTTGGGAGCAGTGTTAATGCAAAGACAGAAGGTGATAGCTTACGCCTCTCGACAACATAAAAAGCAAGAGAAAAACTACACCACTCATGACTTAGGGTTAGGGTCAGTCGTTTTTACTCTTCGAGTCTGGAGACATTATCTCTACGGAACAAAGTGTATAGTATACACAGATCACAAAAGCTTGCAACACATTCTGAATTAGAAAGATCTAAACATGAGACAACGCCGCTGGTTATAATTACTTAGTGATTACGACTGTGAAATTCGTTATCACCCGTGTAAAGCAAACGTCATGGCAGATGCTCTTAGTAGAAAAGAACGACTCAAACCTCTAAAGGTTAGATCATTGGGAATGATGACCGTATCACCACTACCCTCACAAATTCTTGCAGCACAAGCCATCAAAGAAGAAAACCAACCCAAAGAGAATCTCTACGGTATGTTAGAGAATAAAAACGGTTTTGTAAAGCGTTCTGATGGAAAGTTATGCTTTAAACACAGAAGTTGGATACCACTCTATGGAGGTGTACGAGATTTGATTATGCATGAATCGCATAAGTAAAAGTACTCCATTCATCCGGGGTCCGACAAAATGTAGCACGATCTCAAAAAGCTATATTGGTGGCCTAACATGAAGGCCGATATTCCCCAATATGTTGGTAAGTGCTTGACATGTTCTAAGGTCAAGGCCGAGTGTCAAAAACCATCAGGATTGCTACAACAACCCGATATTCCTATGTGGAAATGGGAAAGAATCACAATGTACTTTGTTACGAAACTACCCAGAACACCGAGCGGTTATGACGCCATTTGGGTAATTGTGGATTGTTTAACAAAATCTGCTCATTTTATTCCAATCAAAGAAACTTATGACATGAATCAGCTGACTAAGCTATACATCAAAGAAATAGTTTCTAGACACGGTGTACCAATTTCGATGATCTCAGATAGAGATAGTAGATTTACTTCAAATATTTGGCAGTCACTCCAAAAAGATTTCGGAACTAAACTAGACATGAGTATTGCCTATCATCCGCAAACTGACGGTCAAAGCGAAAGAACCATACAAACCTTGGAAGATATGCTAAGAGCTTGTATTATCGATTTTGGTAAAAGTTGGGTCTATCATTTACCATTAGTCGAATTCTCTTACAACAATAGCTATCATTCCAGTCTTAAATCATCACCTTACGAAGCATTCTATGGTCGAAAGTGTCGATCTCCCGTATGCTGGAATGAGGTTGGCGATGTTCAACTCACCGGCCCAGAAATTGTACGGGACACAACTGAAAAGATTATTCAGATCAGAAGCAGACTACAAGCTGCTAGAGATCGCCAGAAAAGTTACGCTGACACTAGGCGAAAACCCTTGGAATTTCAAGTTGGAGATAGGGTTATGCTGAAAGTCTCGCCTTGGAAAGGCGTAATCCGTTTTGGAAAACGTGGGTGATCTGCGCAAAACCGTCAAGTTTTCTCACGCAAGCAAGAAACTTAAAACAGCTTAAGCACAGATGCAATGAAGATCTGGGGAGTATAGTGTTTCCCCGGGTCGTTATGTCCCAGCGAGCTATGCAATGGATTATCAAACGTTTAGTGATCGCGAGATTTGAACGGAAAAGGAAATTGTGGTTGATCTATATCTAAAGAGAAAGCCCATAAACTACAGGGGCTTAAATGCAAATTAAAGAAAGTTAAAAAGATAAAATCTATTAAATAAACGCTATCACTATATTTAAAATGATGAACGTTTAAAACCTAAAACGTACGTTTAAATTAAGAATACGTAAACGTACAAAATAAAAAGTGAAACTTACACAATATTAAGCCTAAAAATATGAAAAATACATTTTTACAAACCTAATGATAAAAGAAAATTTATAGAAAAAGAAAATTATTTTTATAACTAATTATCTAATTATTATTAATTAAAAACTATTTTTAACTATTTAATAATTACCTAAAATACAAGAAATTAGGAAATAAAGCTAGAAAAATAAAATTATGAAATGGAAAAGTCTAAAATATCAAACTAGAATTTTCAAAACTATTTTTGTAATTTTCTGATTAATTTTCTATTTTTTATGAATTTAAATCTATTTAAATCTAATTTAAATTATTAAAAATACCAAATACAAAGAAAAAAAATAAGGAAAAATATTTTTTATGCTTTTTATATTTATCTTAATCTATTAAAATTGAAAAACTATTTTTTGGAACTTTTTCTCAATTAATTGCAATTAAAGCTAATTAAAATGATTAAAAACTGATTTTAATTAAGAAAAATACTAAACAGTGTCTAAAAATTATGAAAATTTCAGGGAAAATCTAAAATATTATTCTAAAGCAGAGAAAAATATAAAAAACAGGGCTTATGTGGAAGAAATAGCAACTGATGTGTAAAAGGAGCTAGAATAAGCACTTAAGATTAAGCAAATAAGCACTAGAGGGAAACAACAGATTAAATAAGTTATTGTATGCTAAAATCAACCTAAGGCAACTAATTATAGCTAATTCTAACACCTAATGAGTAGTCTACCTAAGATTTAAGCAAAATGATACTTGTGCAAAAGCTAATTAGACCCTACTGTTTGAGCACTTGCATTTGCTTATTCAGTAAGCTAGAGTCAAAACAAAAAGGGTGGTTCTAAAGCCAACCTAGCAGAGATCAAATGCTCAAAATTACAGCTGATTAGGACAAGTAATGAAGAAGTTGGAGCTCAAAGCAAAAGGCTGCTAATGGACAGGTGACAGCTGATGAGACAGAACAGTTAACAGGTACTCAGTTGGAGCTTATTTATAAGCTTATCAGATAAGCTTAAATGCAAAACAGATAAAGGGTCTAGAAGACCACCTAGCCTACTGCAATATTACCAGATTTGAGACCTTAACTAGTTCTAATGAACAGTATGCATAAGCTGAAAGTTCTGCAAAATACTGGACTTAAGATGATTTTTGACTTTTAAAGAACAGTTTGAGATTTGACTATTGTGAGATTTGAAATCAAATTTATGACTAATGAAGATGCAAAATGTTGAAATGAAACTATAGTAAGCTAGCTTATCAAGTCTAACACCTATATGCACAATCCTACCCACTGATTCCAACAGGAGAGCACACAAGAGCAGTTTTAAGCATAAAGTTGACTAAGAGCTTAAATGAAGCAAAACAAAGACAGGAATGAATGCATTTAACAATAACAAGCCTTAAGCAACTGATATAATCCAAAATTTAGACCTCTATAGCAGATTAAAACAATGAACCAAACACCCTTTTACATCATAATTAACTAACTAATATTGATTAACTCTTACAAAAAACCATTCAAATCTTACTAATAAACACATGATTGAACCAGTAAACAAATAGGAACCAGAAAATCAACCCATACCAATTTCTTCATCACCAAAATCCATCACCACTACCAAATTCACCCATATTGACTTTTTGTTGACCATGCATCCAAAATATTTGAAACTTAATTGTAGGCTTATCAAAGACTCTGTATAGCTTATTTAAGCTCAATTGAATGAGAAAATAAGGTATTCAAAGTTTGAATATTAGAATTCGAATTGAGATTTTTCAACAGTTAACACAAAATACAAATTTTAGCTAAACCTGAAAATTGATTCTTAAAAACTGATTACAAAGATGAAATTACTTAAATGTAATACAAGGAAGATGAAATTACAACATTTGGCTTTTAACTAAAACTTTAATTTAAAAAACGACATTAGAGAAAAATGATAAAAACTAACTACTCACTACTTGCTTCTTTCCCCCTTCTTTTTTATAGCTCTAGGAGTCTTCTCTCACCTCTATAAGTGAATCCCACCATATTCCTCAGCCATTGGGTGACTTTTGAGAGCTTTGGCAAAATTGTCAATTTTTGCGGGAAATGAGACTTTAACAGATATGGGAGATTGAGTGTGGGTAAGGTGAAAGATGTTATTGTTTCTTGGAAGGTTGTGTTTGGAGGGAACAAATTGAGTGGAAAGGTGAGTTGGAGGAGGGGGAAGAGTGTTGGTTGAGTTTTGCAGGCTAGTGGGAAAGGGAAGACAGGGAAGGTTTTTTGGTGCGTGGGTGGGTTTTGACCAGGTTTTGACCACAGGCTATTAATCAAGGGGGGTCCAAAAGGTTATTTGACAGGGGTCCAATTGGTGTCAAGGGTCAAAATGGTGTGAAGAGTTAATAATAACAAGGACCATTTATGTAATTCCTGAAAATGTAAGGACCAAACTGCCATTATCTCAAAGTTATTTCAAAGGACTAAAACTGACAAGCTTCAAAAGTACAGGGACCAAATCTGTCATTTTGCAATTTTCCAGGGGCCATTTCTGCCAATTTTGAAACTTGAAGGACTAATTTGTAATTTTCTCAAAACTTTTTATATTTTTCACCAAAGGACTAAATTTGACAAGTTATGATTTAAAAAGGTCCTTTGGTGATTTTTCTTTTGAAATTTTGTGCTCAGGGACTATTTTTGACAACTTTTAGAAACTTGGGGGACTAAAACTGCAATTTTTGCAAATTTGATATGTTTTTCATCTGATTTTGATATTTTTGCATTTAAAACACATAAAACACTGATTTGTGATATTTTGATCATTTTGATGTGTTTCTGAGTGTTTTCAGATGATTTTGCAGTTTATTTTGTACAAAAATGATGAGTATTTAGACACTCATCAATCCCCCACACTGAGATATTGCTAGTCCCTAGCAATGATTTGAGAAAACATAATGGATTTTAATCTCTTTACCAAAAGCCATTACTTCTGGAGTAGCCAAATGTTTCAGTTCAAGTAAGAACCATGGTACACCGATAACCATGTGATTTTGAGCAAACCACCAGCTTTCAACGGATTTGATTTTGTCTTTACCAGAAGCCGTACCCTTCTGGACTAGCCAACTCTTAGATAAATTATCAGTATTATCTTTGGTGAGCTGATTACCAATTATGGTTTTTCCACTGCCTTTACCACAAGCCATAAACTTGCGGGCTAGCCAACTCTTCACTTTTTAGGATATGGTGAGCTGAATACCATACAATTTTGGGCAAATTGCAAGCCATATAAACGGATTTGATATATCTTTACCAAGAGCCGTTTGCTCCTGGATTAGCCAATCCTTTTGTTTTACAGACATGGCGGACTGATAACCAAATGAGAAAGTGTAAAACACTTGCTCAAAAAAAAAATTTTGGCCAAAAACGGGGGAATTGGGTGGATAATACATGAAATTCGTAAGAATTCCCCCCCACACTTAGAAATGAATATTGCCCTCAATATTCAAAGTACCGGCGGTTATGCCGAAACAAAGAACGTAAAAGGGAAATACTACGGCCATTATTTTAAAAGATTTTTTTTTTTTTTTTTTTTTTAACATGTGGGGCATCACCCCCACACTTAGGTGGTAGAAAGGGGTAAGAAGTCAGAAATATGGGTGAAAACCCATATGGTGTGTGCTACTGTTTTTGATTTCCGAGTCGCTAGCTTGACTCGACCCCGAATTCATTGGTTCATGGGGAAGCAAAGTGGAAGAAACAATCTCCATCGGACTTTCAGTCAAGATGTTTGGACAAACATTTGAAGCACGCGAAAGTTCCACACCGATGAGATATACATAGAACCGGCTCAAAAATGATAAATGAAAATGCCGGGGTCAAAGATAGTGTCTTCATTCCCGAAGGAGTGAAGAAGAGAAGAAATCACAGTATATGTGAGGAATGGAATGAAGATTTTGATAACAATAAGGATCCATTCTTCATCATCTTTAATTTGAATTTGATCATTTAAGCTCATAGGGTGATTTTTAACAAAAACCTCGGGAGGAAGAGACGGGGTAGTGTCCTCAATGAGAAAACTCTTATGATAGAGCATGTCTCCCCCCCGGTCAAGATCAAGATCAAAATAGAAATGATCATACTCCGGAGGAGATATGATATGAGAGAGTTCACCGAAGAACTCCTCAGGATCTAGATCAAAGAGAAACGAATCATACTCTGGAAGAGAAAGATGAAAAGTGGGATTGCCACTACTCTCCTTTTTAGTATAATCGTCATCAAAGCGGAATACTTCAAATTCCGGAAAAGAATCATTGGAAAAAGCCTTAAGTTCAGGAATTGGTTCGGGCTTTTCCAAGTCACTATCCACAACGGGGATAGGAGATGAAGCTGACTTAGCACAGAATGATTCGATCTTAGAAACGAGGAGATTTATATTGAATAATTTTTCACGAAGCATCTCGTCCTCAATTTCCAGATCATCAGAATCTCTCGCATCCTCTAAGCTAACTAGCTCAGAAGGTAAGTCCTCGACATAATCAATGTCTCCATAAGATAAAGAATCGTCAAACGAAGTACAATCGTTGTCAGAATCGGAGAACATATCAACATGATCATTTGGAATGTCAAGAGGAGGGTAAGAATCATCATCAAGAGGCTTATCACACATATTACCGGAGATAACCTCGGACTCACTTGGGATTGGGACAAGGCTCTCAACACTAGACGATTCCACTTCTGGAATAGTGCTAGAAGGCTCGTCCCCCATTATGAGAGAGTCAACGGGTTCAACAATGTTGGTTGAAATATGATCATCGAACTCTTCTAAAACGACGTCACTTCTCTCAACCGGTGTGAGTGAAGGGGAAGAGTCGGAAATGAAAGGCTCAGAAACAGGATTGGTTGTAGCCGACAAACTCGCATAATATTCTTTCATTTGAATGGAATCCTCATCATCATCGAAAACGAAAGTCTTGTGATATTGGGTTGATGTAGCATTATAAACCTCGTCATCAGTGGCTTGACAATCGTAAAAAGGATGGGGACCACCACAAATATCACATCTTTCGGTAACGGTAACAACGGGCTCTGATTTTTGCTTCATGCATCGAATATCATTGGTAAGCTCAGCCATCTCAATTGGTTTGTTTCTCGTAGTCGGAACTTTCGATTTGTTCTCGATGATCGTCAATATATCCCTTGGGGTACGATACAAGATATTGCCACCGGCGGCTGCATTAAGTGAATCTTAATCGGTTTGCATTAAAGCATTGTAGAATATATCGATCTGGAGTAATTCCGAGAAACCATGATGTGGGCATTTCCATAGGAGATCTTTGAATCTTTCCCATGCCTCACCAAAACTTTCATCAAAGCGCTGCTAGAAGTTTGTAATCTCGTTCTTAAGATTTTCCGTCTTAGAATAAGGAAAGAAACGATTTACAAATTTTGAAACGAGATCTTCCCAAGCAGTGATCGATCGAGGGGGTTCTTTTTCGAGCCAATTCTGAGCTGCCCCCTTGAGAGAAAATGAGAATAGCATCAACTTAATTGTGTCATGAGGAACATCCCTATATTTTATGGTTGAAATTAATCTATCAAACCATCGGATGTGAGCATAGGGATCGTCCCTCTCAAAACCATAGAATGGATTTGACATAATTAGTTGAATTAAACCGGTTTGTATCTCGAAATTTTCTAAAAGAATCTCCGGTACAACAACAGCATCTTCGTAACCCTCGGTGGGTACTTGGAGCATTTCGAACATCGTACGCATGTCCGCCATTAGAATTAAACATATAGAGGGATAAGAGGAGAATCAAATGGTTGAGAGGATACGAAGAATAGAATTAAACGGCAAAAGAGGGTAAGAGAAATAGAATCAACGAATAAGAGGAATGAGAAGAATATTTTTGGGGTTTTATAAATAGAAAACATAAAAGGGAAAATAAATTTTGAAAAGGAAAATATTTTTGGGTTTTTTGGATAAGAAAACATATACAGATGGATGGTATGAACAAAGAGTGAATATCCAAATCACTAATCTTCTAAACGATAGATAATCAGCACAGCTCCCCGGCAGCGGCGCCAAAAATTTGATCTGCGCAAAACCGTCAAGTTTTCTCACGCAAGCAAGAAACTTAAAACAGCTTAAGCACAGATGCAATGAAGATCTGGGGAGTATAGTGTTTCCCCGGGTCGTTATGTCCCAGCGAGCTATGCAATGGATTATCAAACGTTTAGTGATCGCGAGATTTGAACGGAAAAGGAAATTGTGGTTGATCTATATCTAAAGAGAAAGCCCATAAACTACAGGGGCTTAAATGCAAATTAAAGAAAGTTAAAAAGATAAAATCTATTAAATAAACGCTATCACTATATTTAAAATGATGAACGTTTAAAACCTAAAACGTACGTTTAAATTAAGAATACGTAAACGTACAAAATAAAAAGTGAAACTTACACAATATTAAGCCTAAAAATATGAAAAATACATTTTTACAAACCTAATGATAAAAGAAAATTTATAGAAAAAGAAAATTATTTTTATAACTAATTATCTAATTATTATTAATTAAAAACTATTTTTAACTATTTAATAATTACCTAAAATACAAGAAATTAGGAAATAAAGCTAGAAAAATAAAATTATGAAATGGAAAAGTCTAAAATATCAAACTAGAATTTTCAAAACTATTTTTGTAATTTTCTGATTAATTTTCTATTTTTTATGAATTTAAATCTATTTAAATCTAATTTAAATTATTAAAAATACCAAATACAAAGAAAAAAAAAATAAGGAAAAATATTTTTTATGCTTTTTATATTTATCTTAATCTATTAAAATTGAAAAACTATTTTTTGGAACTTTTTCTCAATTAATTGCAATTAAAGCTAATTAAAATGATTAAAAACTGATTTTAATTAAGAAAAATACTAAACAGTGTCTAAAAATTATGAAAATTTCAGGGAAAATCTAAAATATTATTCTAAAGCAGAGAAAAATATAAAAAACAGGGCTTATGTGGAAGAAATAGCAACTGATGTGTAAAAGGAGCTAGAATAAGCACTTAAGATTAAGCAAATAAGCACTAGAGGGAAACAACAGATTAAATAAGTTATTGTATGCTAAAATCAACCTAAGGCAACTAATTATAGCTAATTCTAACACCTAATGAGTAGTCTACCTAAGATTTAAGCAAAATGATACTTGTGCAAAAGCTAATTAGACCCTACTGTTTGAGCACTTGCATTTGCTTATTCAGTAAGCTAGAGTCAAAACAAAAAGGGTGGTTCTAAAGCCAACCTAGCAGAGATCAAATGCTCAAAATTACAGCTGATTAGGACAAGTAATGAAGAAGTTGGAGCTCAAAGCAAAAGGCTACTAATGGACAGGTGACAGCTGATGAGACAGAACAGTTAACAGGTACTCAGTTGGAGCTTATTTATAAGCTTATCAGATAAGCTTAAATGCAAAACAGATAAAGGGTCTAGAAGACCACCTAGCCTACTGCAATATTACCAGATTTGAGACCTTAACTAGTTCTAATGAACAGTATGCATAAGCTGAAAGTTCTGCAAAATACTGGACTTAAGATGATTTTTGACTTTTAAAGAACAGTTTGAGATTTGACTATTGTGAGATTTGAAATCAAATTTATGACTAATGAAGATGCAAAATGTTGAAATGAAACTATAGTAAGCTAGCTTATCAAGTCTAACACCTATATGCACAATCCTACCCACTGATTCCAACAGGAGAGCACACAAGAGCAGTTTTAAGCATAAAGTTGACTAAGAGCTTAAATGAAGCAAAACAAAGACAGGAATGAATGCATTTAACAATAACAAGCCTTAAGCAACTGATATAATCCAAAATTTAGACCTCTATAGCAGATTAAAACAATGAACCAAACACCCTTTTACATCATAATTAACTAACTAATATTGATTAACTCTTACAAAAAACCATTCAAATCTTACTAATAAACACATGATTGAACCAGTAAACAAATAGGAACCAGAAAATCAACCCATACCAATTTCTTCATCACCAAAATCCATCACCACTACCAAATTCACCCATATTGACTTTTTGTTGACCATGCATCCAAAATATTTGAAACTTAATTGTAGGCTTATCAAAGACTCTGTATAGCTTATTTAAGCTCAATTGAATGAGAAAATAAGGTATTCAAAGTTTGAATATTAGAATTCGAATTGAGATTTTTCAACAGTTAACACAAAATACAAATTTTAGCTAAACCTGAAAATTGATTCTTAAAAACTGATTACAAAGATGAAATTACTTAAATGTAATACAAGGAAGATGAAATTACAACATTTGGCTTTTAACTAAAACTTTAATTTAAAAAACGACATTAGAGAAAAATGATAAAAACTAACTACTCACTACTTGCTTCTTTCCCCCTTCTTTTTTATAGCTCTAGGAGTCTTCTCTCACCTCTATAAGTGAATCCCACCATATTCCTCAGCCATTGGGTGACTTTTGAGAGCTTTGGCAAAATTGTCAATTTTGGCGGGAAATGAGACTTTAACAGATATGGGAGATTGAGTGTGGGTAAGGTGAAAGATGTTATTGTTTCTTGGAAGGTTGTGTTTGGAGGGAACAAATTGAGTGGAAAGGTGAGTTGGAGGAGGGGGAAGAGTGTTGGTTGAGTTTTGCAGGCTAGTGGGAAAGGGAAGACAGGGAAGGTTTTTTGGCGCGTGGGTGGGTTTTGACCAGGTTTTGACCACAGGCTATTAATCAAGGGGGGTCCAAAAGGTTATTTGACAGGGGTCCAATTGGTGTCAAGGGTCAAAATGGTGTGAAGAGTTAATAATAACAAGGACCATTTATGTAATTCCTGAAAATGTAAGGACCAAACTGCCATTATCTCAAAGTTATTTCAAAGGACTAAAACTGACAAGCTTCAAAAGTACAGGGACCAAATCTGTCATTTTGCAATTTTCCAGGGGCCATTTCTGCCAATTTTGAAACTTGAAGGACTAATTTGTAATTTTCTCAAAACTTTTTATATTTTTCACCAAAGGACTAAATTTGACAAGTTATGATTTAAAAAGGTCCTTTGGTGATTTTTCTTTTGAAATTTTGTGCTCAGGGACTATTTTTGACAACTTTTAGAAACTTGGGGGACTAAAACTGCAATTTTTGCAAATTTGATATGTTTTTCATCTGATTTTGATATTTTTGCATTTAAAACACATAAAACACTGATTTGTGATATTTTGATCATTTTGATGTGTTTCTGTTAGATATTAACTTTTCACATACACATCATAACATTAACACAATGAGCACATAGATGGTTTTAGAGAGAGAAAGAGTGGGACATTCTAGTGAGAGAAACTAGTGGAATATTAGATTACCAAAGAACATCCAACCCTCTACCTTGCAAGGTAGAGGGTATTTATAGGTTACAAACTAAACGACCTCCTGACGGCCTGTGGATCAGGGATACAGTGGGTAAAGACCCGACCTTCTTCCACGGTGTTGCACTACACTATTTTATGCTACTAACTAACTACATAAACCGTAACAAAATGACCAATCTACGAGCTAACTTATTCTAGATAATAGTTGGGGTGACCGACTCTTTCAACACTGGAATTTTCTAATTCCTAACAATCTCCCCCTAAGGGAGGTCACCCCATATTTTACATTTCAAATCCTAGCATTCTAGACTTGACTTTGTTCTTGAGCTCGTAGACTTTCATATAACAACATCGTAAACTTGGTGCATAGGTGGTGCAACTTCAAAGACTGCAAAGATTTGTACTTAATGTAGGAGGTCCATTTCTGATTCACGAGATAGTAAATAAGAGCCAGCTTTTGAGATCATCAGCAAACAACAATCTCTGAGACATCCATTGTGGTGTTGTGACTTTGGGACCGACATGCTCACATTATGGATCGTGATATCTTCTCATCAGAGTAGCGGAAGCATTTGTTGAATCATGATATTGGCAGCAGCGTAGCAGAAGCATGGAGTGAAAATATCAGAGTCATGGATGCACTAATCATGATTTCTTTGAGATGAATGTGTTCAGTGAGCATGCGGCTGTGGATTGACCGCTTCATTCTGTTCAGCTGCAAACGTCGGGCGTACCTGCATACAACAGTTAGCAACAAATCGCACGAAAGTGTCTTTGATCACTTTCGTTGAATTGAGGTACACGGCCCACGGTTCCCCGTTGATCAGTACAAGTACTGCCTGTGATCAGGTAGGATTCCTAAGAATCTCCTTGACAGGGTTTCGCAGCTGTTCTAGCTGTTCTCAAACCGGAACATCTCAAAGAAGACAGCACGGAGTGAGTAAACCAGCGAATTTTAAGTCCACTGATTGATGAAAAGAGATTTGAAAAACAGTCGTGTATTGCTCAATAGAAATTGTTTTTGCAATACAACGAAGGTTTTATTGAAAATCAATTATCAATAAAAAAAAATACCTTTTGGTTTGAAAAATTGAGTACACAGTCGATGTGCTAAAGTAAAGAGTTTTTAAGCACAAAGACTGGTTTTTCAAAGGTATCCGTCAATCCCTAACCTGAACCAGGATTGATTCAAGAAATTGAATCGCCCCATTGTTTCTGTTCAGTTGTCACATGGTTGATCTATATGATAGATCTCACATGCCACCTACCAGGAGCTTGTTTGATGTTGGCTCCAGAAGGCTTTCCATCTTCATTGTGAATGTGTAAACACATCACTCAGATGTTCTGGCAATACCACAAGGATAATGCGTAGGACTCAAGATATAATCTCTCTTTCCACATTGTGTGAAACAGAGAGTCTTCATTGAAAGTGTCCTAGTGAGATTAATTGATGATCTCGTGGCTCTAGACTCAATTTGTGCATATTTGGATCCTATAACGGAGACTAGGGAGAGGGTCTCCTTCTTCAATATTAACCATCTCTAAGAGAAAGTCGATAGATAATGTCGGTTCCCCGTGAGAATGAAACAAGCCCTTTTAAGAGGAACTTGAGTGGTTTGGAAAGTTGAAGTGCAGTGCGTCACTGGGTCCATGACGTCTTGTCTTCAATACCGATGTTACCATCAGTAGCATATGAAGTGAACCCGGTTTCTGCCCTAAGGTTGAATAAATGGAGGGCTATTTGTTTTCACCCTATTTTCATTCAATTCTTTTTAATTCTTCAACCCCTTCAGTGCTTACCAAGACTTCATAGCTATTACCTTGTTGGGTTTATTCCAGTACTAGCTCAGTCTTAGTCTGCACTCTTCCCATATCTCACTTTTCTCCTTTTATCATCATACCTAAGGACTTCTACACTAACTAGTGGATTGTCCCTGGGTAGATCCCTCCGGTTCTGGCGGATCATGGGAACCAATACCTAACCTTATCATCCTTATATCACCGTACATAAAGTAAAGTTGGTCGGTCAATTTGGTATTGTTCATCTGCCATTGGATCCAATTGAAAACCATTTGAAAATCAATTCAGATACTTGTGATATATTATCAAAGCTTTTTGTACCTGAATTGTTTTTGATAATTTTAGAACGAGAACTCCCCCTCAACATGTGCATCAAGTGTTAGGCACATGGAGGCAAGAGAAAGAATTAACTTCTTTGATTACCATTTTCTAAAAGATATCAACATCACTTCCCATATTAAATCAAGTAAATATAGCATTTCCGGGAAGGATGAGGTTTCCATAAATTCCCTCCCCCTCAATATGTGCCTCGAGGTTGAAAAGGGTTTTGCACATACTAGAGGGAACCTTTTATCATCAAAGGATTAGAAGCCATGTGATCAAGGTACTTTAAAGTATTTAAAGTGTAGTGTACCCTGATGACTTGAATTTACAAATAGAGTTCTCCCCCTTAATATATGCTTCGAGATTCGAAAACTTGTTTAGCACATATAAGGGAGAAGTATGCACAAAAATTGGTCATCTTATCTTTTACCATCTTTCATATTTATATCACATTTTCTCCCCCGATCAAAAATCTTAAATCCTTTGAGATTTTGGATCTCAAGTGATTTAAATAAGTATGAGGTAAAATATTTGTAGGAGAAAAATGTGTCCAATTTTATATGATAAAGAAAAAGGACAACACAGATGTTTCCCCTTTTTCACAAGGGGAAACCATAGTACAAATCCTAGCACTATTACATGTATCACAGTTGTTCATATTTAATACACCACATATAACACAAAGTTAACAAAACATAAATGGTAATCCGAAGAAGTCTTCATTCAGTTCTTTGAAGAAGTTTGTAGTGACCATCACGGAGCCTTCCACCAACAAAGCTTTCAAGGCTGCGGAAGATCCTTCGTGTCTTGAGTCTTCGACGGATTGCAGCAATGAAATGTTCACACCTCTTCACGTCATCATCAGTCCAGAACGTAGTTTTAACCCAAGATCTCATATCAAGTTTGGCTTCTTTCACTCTGGTGTCAAGTTCTTCTTCGACCATTTTGAGCGTACCATCACTAAACTTGTAGAGTTCACATAGACGCATAAGCATACGCGATCCATATCTGTCGGTGAAGATGACGGCTCTAGGAGTGTCAAGAACTTTGTATTCTCGATGAAATTCATGCCCAGCTGCATTCCATTGAGGACTTATGAGGTTGACCCTGGTTTGGTAGCTTTCAATTCCAAGCTGAAAGTCCTCAACTCGTTTCTGTATGACTAAGCCCCTGATCCAAAGAGTGACAGCTGCAGAGAGGGCCTTTTTCTCACGTACAGGTAAGTGCTCCAGGTGTCCTTGAAGATTTAAGAGATAGAGATCTTCGAAATCATTTGGTAGAAGATGTTTGAAGTCGTTCTCTTCAATGGTATACACTTTGAAGTCAGCTCTTTTAAGGACAATCTTCTTCAAGTACTCATATCCATAGATCGGGAAGATCTCTACACTGATAACGCTTAAGATTTGCAGTTTTGATCTGACCTCATTGCGTCTTTTATCAGCACCATGTCTTTCAATGTAGAACATCTTCTTTTTGAACCACCAGTGGGAAATACCATAAGACGCTGCAATATCATACTTTTGCTCTTCATTTGCCCAGAATTGATCAGGAACCATCTGCTCAAGCCCCTGATCAGAATAGATTGCAGCTTTCATCTTTGAAATAGATAGAGCAGGCCTTCTTTCCGCAGAGCGAGCACACAGATAGTCCAAGTCGTGATTGAAGAAGAATTCCGCCTGAATGGTTATCTGACCAGGTTCACCACCAAGAGGAAGAGATTTGTTGACATTGAAGCGACTGATTTGCTCACTGACTTGGTCATTCAGCATCTTATGGCATTCTTCCATCTGATATTGAAGATGGTTTGCATCAGAATGGAAGACTTTGACAATTTCGTAGGCTTGTCCTTCTAGATCTCTTGGTGTTATGGAAGAGATACTTTTCCGCTCACAAAACCATCTAATGAAACTTCCCATATCACCAGTGTAGTGCAGAAGAGAGTCTTCAGCTGGAACTTCATAGTTATTGGTGATAACTGATGCCCAATTGTTGTCGGGAATCATAGAGTCAGACTCTGGGATTGTCCATGTGGGTTCTGGAGAAGGAGGTCTATCTTCCACAATGCAGCGTTGAATTGTGTCTCTAGAAGGAGCTACCCTGGATGTACTAGTGCGGTTCCCAGCCATGTAATTGTCAAACCAATCTTCTGATGGCTTAGGAATATGTTTCGTCGATGCATCATCTTCATCTGGTTCTGAGTCAGCCATAACTTGAGACTCTTCGTGGACCACTTGATCATCAGGAATTGAAGTGGATGTGGAGGTGAATCTTGAATCGATTGTCGTCCAGGCGGCAGATTTCTTCTGAGTACCCTGTTTGTTTGTAGAGTCTGATTGATTGGACGGTTTTGGGGTTGATGATGGTGGCTGTGATGGAGGTGAATTGGGTGTTGACGAAGGATTCCCAGCTCCAGAAGTTCCAGCGCCTCCTGGTGGTGGAGGATCTTCGCGATCTTTGCGATCCTTCATCAATGTTTCCATCACAATTGTCCTTCTTTTCTTTTTAGCATCCTTTTCTCCGACTTCAATTTTAAACTGTTCATAATTGTCGAACTTGATGGATTCTTCAAGTGCCTCATAAAGTTTACTGTGAACCTCATGCTTGTCCTCTTCAGCCTCATACATCCTTTCACACAGGGCTGCTCTTATATCGGAGATGGGGAGGTCCTTGAATCGTCTGAGAAGTGGAGCCTCCATTGCCCATTCCACGGCATCCTTGACTTCTCCTTCAATAGCATCAGTAACTGCTTCAGTGAAGTTGAGGTGCTCCAATCTGTAGACACGATCCACCAGAGAATCAACAGATTTAGGAAGTTGCCTTTCCAGTGCTTCTACCCTTTTAATGGTTTTATCCAGTAGTTGATCAGACGTGAGAATCTGTGGAGGGGAAGCTGGTGGAGCCACTTCATCTGCAATTGTGAAGATGGGTTCTGGAGTTGGTGGTGTTGTCGTTGGTGTTTGTACGGTTGATTGAGCAGGCAAGGGAGGTGGAAGTGCAGTTGATAGTGAAGATGCAGTCATTGGAGGAATGGTTGAAGTATCTTGCTGAATGCTGACATTATACATGGATTGTGCAGAGTCTAAGGTTTTGTCATTAATGAATTGATCACCAAAAGAGAAGTCATCATCAAGATTCTTAAGTGAAGATAGAGAGTTTGTAGACAGATTTGGTTCATCCATCTTCAAGGTCTCGTCAGATCTTGTCTCAAGTTTCTCCTGTGAGCCCTTTTGTAACAGAGTGTCAACATTCAACTCAGATTGAGTCTCACCAAGTGATAGAGATTCCTTAAACGTTTCAGGCACCTTAACCACACCAGATTGTTCTTTTACATGAGGTGAATCTGTTCTTCTCTTCAGCTCATATTGATTAGTGGTGCTAGAAGGAGATGATGAGATGGTTAAAAGCATGTGAGCAGCTTGTTCAACACTTGCAACTCCTTTACCCTTGTCAAGTGTAATTGGGGCTGTTTGTTGAGGTGGTTGAGCGGGTTCTCTTAACACAACTCCACCTACTGGAGCCTTCACATTTTGATCTTCAAGACTTTGCTGAATACCAAGTTGCAGATCAGCGTCATCCTCATCAATTAACCTGAAAGTATTCCTTGGCACCTCAGTGTTCTCATCTATTTCCTTTTCCACTTTCTTCTTCTTTTCTTTATGCTTTTTGGATGAAGATTCTGACTGATGAGATCTATCACGTCTCTTTTTAGGAAGAGAGGCATAGGATGCTTTAGAGTCAGAGGTGGTCTTGGGAGCAGTTGGTTGTAAAGGAGAGGGTGTGACATTAGCAGAGAGTTTGGTTGCTCTTTTCATGTATTGCTTGAAGTAGTCCTTCTTCTTGATATCATCTGTGAGAAGACGATCAGGAATTGGCAATCCAAATACTTCTTGATCCGAACCTCTAGGAACATATTTCAAGTTTCCTAAAACAAATTCATGTTCTGCTTTGTGAAGAGTTGATTCAGACCTAGGAGTGAAGTTGTGAGTTTGTTGCAAATACTGGATGACAAGCTTGGAGAATCTGATGCTGGGAATTACAAGTTTGTTCTGCTTCTTTCGACCTTGAACATTGTTCAGGAAATAGGTTCTATCAGATATGAATGTGTTCATTGATAACGAGAATTCTTCCCAAATACGATCTGAGACATTCACATCAACCCTATTAAAGATTCCCCATAGGATTTGCAAGATAGGAATTCTCACTTTATCGAACCCTGAAGTTTTCCCAGATAAGCATAAGTTCAGAATGGTTGTAATGGCTCTCCAGGGTTGATACATGTGTCCCGTGATGATGTCAGATGCTCTTGAGATACTGTTCTGATAGCCCAACCCAATAAGAAATACGATCAGATCGTCAGAACCAGGCGGAGATTCAGAACGAACGTCAGGGTCACATGGTGTGATTCCAAGAGCTTTGCTCAGAATATCAGAATTAATTGTGAACTCCATATTATCCAGCTTGCAAGAGTATCGTGCTGTGATTTTATTCCATTGAACGGTGTTCCAGAATTGTTGAATGTAGATGGTAGGAATTGAGCATTGCTTGGTAATAGCCCCGAAGAAGTTAGTGTTTTGGAGGATGTCAATTGAAACTTTGAGTATCGGATTTTGTTGGAGCCTCTGTAGGTCCACATAACAGTTGCTTTTACCTATAGCAGCCCATTGACTTTTGGGAAGGATTTCTTCGTCTGAGAGAACTCTGGATGATCCTGACGGGGTAGCGCTCTTTTCTGGGATTGAACTTGCCATTGATATTCTGAGTAATCATACAATCAACAGTAATGGATGGGAACAGGTTAGATGATACATAGTAATTGAGACAGTATTGAGAGCACCCTTATGACAAGGAAGTAGTAACATTGAAGAAGTTCCCAACACATACGGAGACAGATAGAGTGGCAAAGATTGCAACTATATGACATCTTTCAACTATATGATAACATACATAATTGAGATATATCAATGAGGAACATTCATATAGAAAAATGATTACATGACGAGCTTATAAGGGATTTGAAGGGCAAAAGAGTGCATAACAACGTGATCATGACATGAGCCAAGATACACATGTACAAGTGATATAACACATATGTATGAGGCAAAAAGAAGCATTTGGCAGTCGTGAGAGAACCCAAGTACCTTTTGCCTAAACAGAGATGTTATAACAGTTTACATAGAGTAAGTTGATTCAACAAGTCGAATTAGGAGATCCTAGGAGTAGTGAGAGTGAAAACATCTATAGCAACAACTTTGAACATTTTAAACAACCTTGACCCTAAGACTAGTTTTCAATCATGAACACAGTTATAAACTTGTAAATACAAGTCGTCATCTAGAGCCACGGACAAGTCATAAAAGGATTAGCTCTTTAAGTTGCTAAACTAATTCGCTAACATGTAAGACCAAGTTGCCATGAATAAAACTTAAACCAAGTCGCTACAAAGTAGACAACTAAGTCGCTAGGTAACAAATTCGCTAACTTGTAAATACAAGTCGCTATCTGCTAACTCGCTAACCAAGTCGCTAGGATAATTCGCTAGCTCATAAAGTCAAGTCGCCATGTACAGTAACTAAGCCAAGTCGCTACAAAGTGGTTAACTAAGTCGCTAGGTCATTAATTCGCTAACTTGTAAATACAAGTTGCTAGTTACTAACTCGCTAACCAAGTCGCTGGAAATTAGTGAACTAATTCGCTGCGGAGACGTATTCGCTATGTAGAGCTCTAACTCGCCATGAAGAACATTCATACTAAGTCGCTACCAAGAACAATCTAACTCGCCACCAAGAACATTCCTAACCCAACCCATCAGTCCAATCCATTATAATCATCCAACAATGTATCCAACCAATATAATCCAAACAAATAAATTCCAAACACTTAACACGTTCAATCATTGTATAAGCAACAAACATATATTATCATAGAAAATCAAACCTAAGCGAGAGAATCAAGTGATCACACCACACGAGAACGAGAGAATCTGGATCTGGATATGAAGATAAGTTAGACACTAGACACATGAACTTAAGAGAGCAAAGATAGGGAGAACGCGTCAAACCTTTTGCTAGGTCGCTACGATGAGAAGATAAAAACGAGATAGAGAGAGAAGAAAAAAAAAAACTTTATGAAAAACCGGTAACACGCTATGGGGTAATACACTAGGGGTATACCAAGTAACTATGGTGATATGACACAATTGGTCCTTGTGGTTTTAACGTGAGGTAGGGTAAGTCGCTAGTGTAGCATAACTTTCACTATATGACAAGTTTTGTCCCTATGGTATTAACTAATGAGTGGTAATAATATGCTAACACGGATAAGACAACATCTCTAGCATTGATTATTACACAGATCATCATGAATCAATTCAACATTTCAACACATAGGCAGTTACAAAGAAAGCACACACTGACAATCTCCTGAGCAAGATACAATCACAGCCTATAACAGGGAGAAACCCTTTCCCAGATATTTCAAAAGTATAATCAGTTAGTCACACAAGCAGGAAACCACCACATCATACAAATAAACAAGCATCATAACCAGCACAGAAGCCAATGGTATATAAAACCAATCTCCCCCTCAATCAATGTCATCAAAGAGAATTGATTGATATAAACCAATCCCATTGTGCTATCAAGAATATATCAATTGTTCGAACTTCATCTATGATCCCGTGCCATTATTGAATGACATTTCTAGGACCGTAGATGTTATCGATAACAAGGAGTATATTCATTATTAGATAAAAAATGATAAAAAAATGATAAAGTTTTGAAAATAGTATATAATTTTTTTTTTTTTTTTTTTTTTTTTTTTTTATAAATTGATTTATACACAAACATGGGAGAACGAGTCCTGATTCAAGATGAATAGGAGTCAAGGTAAGAAGTACATCAATTCTGGCAAGCTATAGCTCCTGACTGAGCTATGTTCATATCTGAGGGGAACCAAGTCATGAAGTTCCTGATTGAGTTGAGCACTGTACCTGAAAAAGACTGAGAGCACATTGTACTTGAAGCACATGTAGACTTGTTCATAAAGGGGTTAGTGGCATGTTTAGTCTCACATTTAGATTCAACACAGTATAATCCAGACGTATCATTAATGGGGATCCTGTTAGGTTCTGCAATCTTGAAAAGTTTACCTGTGGGAATCCACTTGAGGCATGATTTAGGAATGTAAGTTCGTTTAAGTCCTGTATACTTAAATAATCTGCCAGTGGGAATCCATTTGAAGCCACAGTGAGATGAACTAAATGAGTGCACACCCTTGTTTTGACTATTTGTCCTTTTGTGATCTGAGAATTTCTTAGGGGATTGATCTGTCAGACTATGTTTTGCATGATATCTAGTTAGGCTTATAGCATTTTTGACTTGTGGGTGATGTTCATTAGTCCTATGCTTGGGATTCATCATATCTGAATTAGGCAATGAAGTGACTGGTTTTGACAAAACAGACTTGTAATCAACTTGGGATGTAAGCTTAGATTTCAATGGTTTAGCTCTTTCAGACCTAAAGGCATTAGGTTGTTTAATAACTGTTCGTTTCAAGTGGTTCTGAACCGTTGACTTTCCCAAAGTTGAAGGTTTTGCAAACTTAGTGTTCATCCTATTTCCAGCATACTTCCTGAGCTCATTTTTTAGGGCAACAATATTGAAGCTCTTATTCTGAATTTGTTCTTTGAGGTCATCAATATCTTTCATCAAGAGATTAGATTGATTGACTAATTTAGAGTTTGTTTCCTCAAGGTTCTTTCTTAAAAGCTCATTTTCTCTTAGAAGGTTGGATACACATAGAGCTAGTTCAGAATTCCTAGATTCTAGTGTATCACTCATCTCATGACAGTCATAATTCTGGGCTTCTGAAAGAAGAGATTTCAGATTTCTTATGGTCGAATCTTTGTCCTGAATCTGGGATTTTAACTGATTAATATCAAAAAATTCTCTAAATTCTGGAAGTTCCAGATTACTGCACTGTTTGTTTGCATAAAACATTTCATCCTTATGTTGTATTTCAATTTGCAAAGAGATACAGTGTTTTTCAAGAATTGAAAATTTGTTTGATAGCTCATCATATACCCTTTTTTCAATCATGTTACTTGCATCAGATTCAGACAAAACAAAGATTGATTCCACATTGTCATGTTCTGGGTAAGAGTCATGTACCTTTTTGTGAGAATTAGTGTGATCAGATAAGTGTACCTTGTCGATTGATACCTTTTCAGACTCTGAGAATTTGAAATCAGTGTTGTTCTCTTCATCCTTTTCCATCACAGCTGAGATTCTGCAAACAGTGTCTTCTGTTGGTTCAATTGGAATGAAGCATGACACGTCATCATTGTTCCATGGACACTCTTGACACTCGTTCAATTCCTTCAGCTTGTTATTCTCATTAGCAGCTTCATCAATGTATGTTTCCATATTACTCATAAGTTGAATAAATGAGTTTCTGAACTCATGAATTTCCATTCCCGTGTGTTTCTTGAAAGACATTCCAGTCATGGTATCATCAAAGTCTGAGGAGTATTCTTCCCGGATAAGTGGTTGAAATTGGTTGACGATGGTTTGGAGGGCAGCATGAGAGTCATCAGATGAGATCTTTTCTTTGTTAATTTGAAACCTCAGTCGTTCTAAGTTGAGCAAGACAGTTCTTGTTAAAGTGGGAAAATCCTGACGAAGGATGGCACAACTTGTTCGATCCATGGTTGTTGATAAGAGTAATTTGAGAAGCTGACTGAGATGTTGAAACGGCTCACTGGTGCATTCCATATTCTTAGTATCATCTGATGATATTAAGAGTGACTTATTTGAGTTGTTCTGATTGATTGATACTGAATTATTAGGTGTGAGGCCTTCAGATGGGCATTCAGTTTCACTATTCTGTGCTGTGTCATAGAGAGCAAGTACTTTGGTGATAAAAGAATCCGTGATGACTGACATTGTGTTATTATGAATTACTCCCCAAGTCTCTAGAGAATTAAGAATCAATTCGCTACTAGTACTAATCCCAAGTCGCCAACACTAATTCGCCACCACTCTAAGTCGCTAGCTTTCCAATTCGCTAGCCAGATGTAAGTCGCTAGGTTGTAACTCGCTACACACCAAGTCGCTAACCAAATTTTGGCAGCAATTCGCTACACAAGTCGCTAGAGACACAAGTCGCTAAAGAGCAACTCGCTACTGACCAAGTCGCTACCACAAGTCGCTACCCGTAGTGGAGAGTCCACTACTTGTCCTTTAACTCGCTAGCTCTAACTCGCTAGCATTAACACTGTAAGTCGCTACAAAACTGTGAAGCAAGTCGCTACCAAGAAACTATTCCGAGAGCTAAGTCGCTAGCTTGAAAAACCAAATAAACTTCACTTTTCAATCCAAAAACAACCCAACCAAGATGATTCAAGCTTACCAAATGAACACCTACACACTTTTGATGATTCTAAACATAAAAGTACCAACAAAATTCAAACTTTAACACAAGTGATCAACCAAATGATGCAAAAACCACTAAACTTTTTCAAACTCAAAAACCACCTAAAAACCACTATAAATCCAAAGATGTGCAAGATATGATCTAACCATGGCTCTTGATACCAATTGTTAGATATTAACTTTTCACATACACATCATAACATTAACACAATGAGCACATAGATGGTTTTAGAGAGAGAAAGAGTGGGACATTCTAGTGAGAGAAACTAGTGGAATATTAGATTACCAAAGAACATCCAACCCTCTACCTTGCAAGGTAGAGGGTATTTATAGGTTACAAACTAAACGACCTCCTGACGGCCTGTGGATCAGGGATACAGTGGGTAAAGACCCGACCTTCTTCCACGGTGTTGCACTACACTATTTTATGCTACTAACTAACTACATAAACCGTAACAAAATGACCAATCTATGAGCTAACTTATTCTAGATAATAGTTGGGGTGACCGACTCTTTCAACACTGGAATTTTCTAATTCCTAACAGTTTCTGAGTGTTTTCAGATGATTTTGCAGTTTATTTTGTACAAAAATGATGAGTATTTAGACACTCATCAGTGGGAAACTAAGTCCACAATATATTGGACCATTCAGAATCCTAGAAAGAGTTGGTCTAATAGCATACAAACTCGAGCTACCTCAAGAATTAAGTGGAATCCATAACACTTTCCACGTGTCAAACCTTAAGAAATGTCTATCCGATGAAAGCCTTGTCATTCCACTAGACAAGATTAAGCTCGATGACAAGCTACATTTTATTGAGGAACCTATTGAAATAATGGACCGTGAGGTCAAACAGTTGAAACAAAGCCAAATCCCCATCGTCAAAGTACGTTGAAATTCTCGCCGAGGGCCTGAATACACCTAGGAAAGAAAGGACCAAATGCGACAGAAATATCCACATCTCTTCTCAGGTACGTCAAACTAAATCATGAGGACATGATTTCCGTAACGGGGGAAGGCTGTAGCACCTCGCATATTTCAGGTCTATATTTTACTATTTTACGTTATAAAAATTACTTTTAATTATTTATATAAGTAATCTCAAAAATTAAATAGTATGAATTATCCTCACAACCAACACACGACTAGGAAAAGTCTATGTGTTCAAAAATACTCTAGTTTCACCACTATTCATAATTCATATAAATTATTGCCACTTTGCCAATTTTAGGTAAACATTTTACTTTTACATAATACGCGTGCCCGAACCTACGTTATTAGGTTTTAACAACGTAAAAGCACCGTATTAGACTTATCATACTTTTAATATACCTATTTGGAGTATATTAATAAGTTTTAACATTTTTGGAAGTATTACATTTTTACGTTACCCAGTTTTAAGTTTTGTGACTTAAGGGCTTAACATTAGTAATTACCGGGACCAAACTATACCCTAATAACTAAACTTTATCAAATTAAAAACACAAACTACCACCTCATTAGAGAGGTGGCGTTTGAATTGCCTCATCACAAGCAACATGGCCTCTCAACACACATGCACTCTTACTCACCCACTTTGTCCCCCACTTAAACCATATCACCTCAATATTATCTTTTTACATGCAAAAATCACACACAAACTCTCTCCCTCACCTCTCCTTGCCGTCCACTTTCACCACCATAACACCAATCCATACTTTGTTTTGTACTCCAAGAAATACTAAGAAGATGGAGCTAGAGTTGATTCCTACATGATCCTAGGGTTATTTTGTTGATATCAAGGGTGAAATAAGAGCTACACAAGAAGGTTAGGGATGAATAAAGAAGGTTAGTACAAGGGTAAAAGGATTTGTAAGCTTGGGTTAAGAGGTTGAAGACAAGAGTTGAAGATTGAAAGGGGTTAGGCTTGATTGTTCTTGTAACTACTCAACCTAAGCCTTGTAAGAAGTTTGTTTAAATTTCTTGTCATTCAATATGGTTGTAATGATATTTATAATCATTTAATGTAATTTGATATAAGTAGTACATGTAATAAGGCTTGGTTGATGTTGTACATAAAATTGATGGGTAAAAACTAGTGTAGAAACTCATTAAGACAACTAGTAAGAAACTAATGAGTTATCATGAGTGTTGACATAAAACCATAAACTTTGGACTTGATTAAGTTTAAGAAGTTGTTAGTGAAAGGTTTATGGATATTTTTAATATGCGTATGACCGGATTCGAACTCGAGACTTCAGGATTGCACACATTACGTATGAGAATCAATGTTATAATAATTAAAATATAAAATGTTATGTTTGATTATTTAATCATGAATAAAACACTTAACAAGAGTTAGTATTTAACGAAGTTTGGTTAACAGTCATTAAATATTAAGTTAAAGGACTAGAGATGAAAATAGAAGTCGGGAAGGTTCTAGAATCTCTCTTGGATCCATAACCGGTCGTGGGTTGGGTTTGTAAACCCTATTCCACTCAAACTTGTCCTCCAAGTTTATTAGGCTATAAATAAAAATGGTTTATGATTTATTTTTCTATCTCTTGTAACCCTAAAAAGCCAAAGCTCTTTTTGGTTTTCTCCTTGTGATGGTGTTCGGCCGAAAACAACAATCCCCAACCCTTTGGAATTTTTGATTTCCAAGAACACGAGGTTGTGTGTTTGATTCGTGATCAAGAACCTAGCTTTTCTCATTGATTCGCTACTAATACGTGTGTACAAAAACGAAGAGCAAATACACTTGTGTTTGCCTATCTTGGTGGGTCGACATAGGTTTTGGTCGACATTAATAAACCCTAAGTTATTAGGGTTTAGGGTTTCTTGGTTATTGATCTTAATTGGGGGTTTTCATAGACACTAATTGCATTGATTCGCAAAAGGTACGCATATACTTTTAATTCGGTTAATTAATTTACATATATTATTCCTATTACTTCCGCTGCATGCTTTGATGATGTTTACTTGTTTTTAATAATTGTTATGATTAGTAAAACCCAACAGTGGCATCACGAGCCGTTAATATGTTGTAATTAATTACCGAAACACATAAAAATTGAATCTTTTTTATTATTACATGCTTTTATTGGTTTCTAGGGTTTTGAAAATTGGAACCCTAATTGTTTATTATAAGGGTCGATTACCCTTTAATTTTTTAATTAGGTTTTATTTTTTGTAAAACTTGTAGAAACCCTAAGATTGCATGTATATTTTTATGTAGTTATTATTAATAATTGTTATGTGCCATGATAATATGCGTATCTTGGGATTATAATTGTTATGAGGAATCCATGGTGGAACATGCATGTTTTGCTATGGATTATTGTTTTATTAATTGTTAAGTTATATACACATGTTTATTGTTTGATAATTATTGAATTGGGGAAGACCTCAATATATCTAATAAAAATTCGTTATGTGCTATATGGTATATTATTGACTTTGGCTTACGCAATCGACTTGTCGATGCATGTGGCTCATCTACCTTGTAGGTGAAAGCCCTAGTTGATGTATGCATTATTTTACGCTTAGAATTGTTTATTAGGTTTTATCGAAATAATTATGCATGTGGCTAATTGTTTTTTACATATGTTAATTGTTAAGTTATATGTATATTATTTGAGTTCGTTATAATTTTTATTAAATTGCCTTTTGTTTATATTTTATGACACGTTAGTAAGCAAAAATGGTTTTTTGAGAATAGAAAATTAAATGGACTAAATAATGGCTAAATTTGATTTGTTTTCTAAGTATTAAATCTTGAACTTTTAATCGACTGATGCGACTGTACTAAATGGTTAGAACGGCTCACCTACTAGAACAAACTCAAAAGGGGGTTCAAAGAAGTGCGCACAGTCACACTGAAAGGATGTCTAAGGTTATGCTTCAGCGCTTACCTGGTCCTCTGCCTCCCTGTGCGTTCGATTGGAGCTACCTAGTATAACTATTCTATGTACGAAGCATCTTAGTGCAAAGTTGTAAGTTTCTCAACGCATCGATTAAAACTTTGTAGAATTTAATCTTAGCAATTTAAAACTATGAATAAGGTTTTGAAAATTTTTATGTTATGAAGATGTATGCATGCTTCTTCATACATAAGTTTTGATTACACATCAAAAATTGTGCCCTTTAAAATTTAATTTTATGCCATCTAATGATATGAAACACTTGAAGTTGTAATTTAGTTATGTGAGACCTTGAGCTAGATTACGATAACAAGGTAAATCTTTATGTTGTGTGAGACCTCAGCTTAAATAATTTGCAGTTTCTAAATTAGACAACTTAATTAAGTTAGTTAGTGAGACCTATAACTTAAGGCATAAGATGGGATAAAACATGTTTACGTTTTGCATAATTGTTTGGCAAAATTGTAAATCCCATATTTTCTAGGAATTGGAAACTTGTTTATCAATTATTGTTCTTCGACAATTACCTATTCTATACTTTCATCACTAGCAGATCAACTGATGTGGTGAAACTATGATAATGAGGGTCCTAGATTCAAGGAAAATTCTATGGCTAATATGAATATTGACCTAAGGGTATTTTATTTTCTTGAAAGATTTAATTATCGAAAATGCTAAAAATTGAATTTTGTTAATTCTTTTGATTGTATTAATGCAACAGTAAACCGTAAACATGGTTTGGGCTTTGGTAAATTGATATAGTTCTATTTTCAAACAAATGTTTGATCAAGAAAAATTTACTAAAAAGACAAACATAGACTCTTTTCCATGGAAGAAGAGTGAGACTCAATCCTATTCCTTTTCATGATTGAGAAAGATATGTTAGGAACATTAGAATTGTCTAAATTCTAATATAACTCATAGCAACTTTAATAGTTAAGAAAATTGCACACCATGTTTTCCTTAAGAGATTTCATTACCCTCTGTTGGTGATTGAATTCTTATATGACATTTTGGTCAACTAGAAAACATGTTTGACATTTTATGAGTTATTAAATTAGAAGCTAGACTAATTACCGCAAAATTGGTAAAAGACAAACTAGTATATTTTATCTAGTTGTTTTGCTTTGACCAATTAAAAGTGCTACACACCATTGTGGGGATAGTAGACCTATTAAGGAAGAAATTGCATGCTCAATTTTTCAAGTTAATAGCATTGATGGATGATTCATCATCTACAAAGTAGAATATACTCTTTTATTACCTAAGTAATTGTTATGAATGGTCTTACAAAGGGGTAGCAACGTAATTGCATGCTATTCTCACTGGTTAATGAAACACATACAATGTTGTCAAATCCAGTGGGAGTATGGTGTATCACTGAATAAGACATTATTGTAACGTTGTCTAATTCAGTGGGAGTTACAAGATTTATTATCTTGGTAGTAACTCAGATTATTTCTAGATTTTCTTGAAATAATACATTACGTTCAAAAATGTAGACATTCATATTCTCAAGGATAGTCATGAACGTTTCCTTGAAAATTAAGTGCTCCTACATCTACTTGTAATGCTTATATATCTATGACACTATCATATTGCTCACATAAACAAACGAATGTCATGGTGTTTATCTACTATATAATGTAGTTCTATGCACAAGTGGGAGAAGTATTTATTGTGTGCAAAGGAACAACACATACAAATATGATTAATGGATTCTCTTGATCGTAAGGTAAGAGATTAACGTTCTAATAAGATTGTCTTGTTTAAAGAACATGTGTCAAGATTATAGCATAGACTACTTTTATGTCTTATGTCATTCAAATTATAGAAACACTTGAAGTTACATTTTAGGTTAAGTGAGATCTTGGCTAGATTGTAATCTCAAGGTAAATCTCCACTTGTCGTGGGATCGGGCGTGGATGCTTTTGCAGTTTCTTAAGTTGGACACTTCATGGGATGACATAATTAAAATAAAGTAATCTAATGCTACTTTAAATATTTATGTATTCTTGGAATGACATAAATAGTATATTAACTTGAAAATAAATAAATTGAAACCAAGATGCGGTGTTCATGATTACTTTAAATTATAAATGTTTATGTGTTTCTTTGAAAAGTCACAAACATCAAGTCTTTACATTATTACAAGACTTATAATATAAAGTAATACGTTAACTAATTATGTCTTCTTATTAAGACATAAATTCATTGGTAAATAACTTATAACGTATAATGGAATTATAACTGTTTATGTTTTCTTGTTGAGACATGGACATGAAGTGACTTGATCAAAAGTACTTGTGTTATTGATGAGTGTCTAAATACTCATCATTTTTGTACAATATAAACTGCAAAATCATCTGAAAACACTCAAAAATGCATCAAAATGATAAAAATATCACAAATCAGTGTTTTATGTGTTTTAAATGCAAAAATATCAAAATCAGATGAAAAACGTATCAAATTTGCAAAAATGGCAGTTTTAGTCCCCCAAGTTTCAAAAGTTGTCAAAAATAGTCCCTAGTATATCTAAATAAAGAAAAATGTCATTTAAGGTCCATGGGACTCAAAAGTTGTCAAAACAAACCCTTGAAATGTAAAATTTGCAAAACTACAACTTTGGTCCCTCAAGTTTGAAAAATGTCAAAAATGGCCCCTGGAAAATTGGAAAATGTCAAGATTGGTCCTTGCATTATTGAAACTTGTCACTTATGGTCCTTGGAGCAACTTTGTTGAATTGGCAGCCTAGGTCCTTGAGTTTTCAGAATTTACACCTAAGGTCCCTATGTATTAAACCCCTTAAACCCTTTTTGGCCTGGTCAAAAGCCTTTGAACCCCCTGTCATAATACATTTTGACCCCCCTTCTATTATTAACCTCTGGTCAATCCTTGGTCAAAACACTCCACCCCGCCAAAAGTCTTCTTCCTCCCACTTGTTTCTCTACAACTCAGATAATCCCATCACTCCAGCTAAACTTCACCTTACCATGTTCCCCCCTCCTCCACCACAATCCAAGATACATTTAATGCATCTTTACCCCCTTTACTCAACCCCAACAGGTCAAATACCAAATTCCCGCCAAAAACCAATCAATGGCCAAGAATGCTTCAACTCATCCAAAGGTCAATAATAGAAGTGGGAATTGATCAGAACAAGTGGAAAAAGGTTTTGGAATATAAAAGGAAGCTAGAGGAGAGATGGAGGGGGGTAGTTAGTTTTTAAGTTTTTTTTTATGTCGTTTTTCAATAAAATGTTGTAGTTTAGATTAAAAGTTGTAATTTCAAGTTCATATGTATCAAACTCAGTTGTTTAACAAGTGCAATCCTTTAATTTCATTTAGCTTATGGTTATTGTTTTCAGTAGTTTTAAAATGTTTTCTTAAAGCTTTTTCTTGTAATTTCATTTTCATTGTAATCCTATTTCAGTTTTAATAAAAAGTTCCAAGCTTCTTCATTTTATCTTGCAAATCTTATTTAAAGTGATCAATAAGCATTATTTGAATAATGGAGTAGGTTCATCTTAGCTTATCATAGCTTTTGTGAGCTTATATTGCACCCTCATTCATTTACATTCACAAAATATTCAAGTCAACGAAAGTCAACTGTGGTGGTGATCTTGGTTCAGAAATGGTTATGGTTTGCTTGTGATGGGTTGATTAGATGATAAATGGGTTAGGTTAGTGGTCCTTAATCAGTTTTGCAAGCCATTGTGGCTGGGGTTATTGTAAGTGCAACTTTCATTTTTTATCTAGCTTATTAAAAGTAGCATTAGTAATATCTATTAGATCTGTTTTAATCTTGTTATTTGCTGTCTTGTTAGCTTCATTTAGGTTATTTAAAACTGTTTTGAAGGTAGAATAGACTGAGCTTGTGTTTTAACTTGAGAATCTTGCATTATCAATCAATAAAGGAGTGTTTGGTTTATTGCTAAAAACTGTGATTGAGGTTTAAATATAAGAGTAGCTCTGCTGGTTTAGGTCTGTCATGGTTGTTTAAGTTCATACCTGTCCTTGTTTTGTAGCAAATTGCATCAAAAGTCAAAAATTTATAGTGACTGATCTTAAGCATCTAATCTGTTAAAATCAGTTGAACATAATCATTCATATAGGTCTAAAACTTGATAAACTAGCTTGCTTAAAGTGTATTTCATCATTTTATATCATTGTCAATCCTACATTTGATCTTGAAACTCAAATAAGTCAAACTTCATAACTGATTTTCAAAGTCAAAACTTATGTCAAAGAGCAGTTTTCTCAGATCTTGCAGCAGTTGCACTGGGTTTAATAAGGCTTGTTAGGGTCTCATTTTTGGTCCAGTGATAGTCAGCTAGGTGGTCTTCAAGACCCCATATCTGTTTTTGGCTCTAGCTTTTCTGATAAGCTGCTGCATAAGCTCAAACTTAGTACCTGTTTACTGTTTTAGCTCATAGATCAGTTAGTTTGAATTGCTAGTAATCTGGTTATTTGAAGATAGGAGTAGCTTAATTTAGCTTATATTAGCTTATTTCAGTATAATATAGCTTAAGTAGAAGTTTGGTGGCTTAATTTGTAGTTTAGCTTATTTAAAAGTGCTTATTTGCTCTCCATTTTCACTGCAGCCTTCAAATCTTACACATAAGCATTACTTTTGATATTTTTCATAGATCTAGATTTACATTTTAGAATTTTCCTGAGATTTTCATGATTTTTGGTCACTGTTAGCTATTGTTCTTAATTAAAAATATGTTTTAATCACTTTTAATTAGCTTTAATAGCAAATAATTAAGAAAAAGTTCAAAAAAATAATTTTCCAATTTTTTCAGTTTAAGATAAATATAAAAAGCATAAAAAAGATTTTTCCATATTTTTCACCTTTTATTTGGTATTTTTCACAATTTAAATTAGATTTAAATAGTTTTAAATTTGTAGAAAATAGAAAAATAATCAGAAAAATACAAAAATAGTTTTGAAAATTCTCTTTTGATATTTTAGATTTTCCTAAGTCTTAATTTTATTTTTCTAGTCTTATTTCATATTTTCTTTTATTTTAGAGTATTTATTAAATAGTTAAATTAGTTTTTAATTATTAATAATTAGATAAATAGTTTTAAAAATAATTTTATTTTTCTAATAATTTTCTAATATAATAAGGATTGTAAAAATGTATTTTTCATATCCGTAGGTATTTTCCTTCTTTATTTTCACTTTTATTTTGTACGTTTACGTAATTTTATTTAAACGTACGTTTTTAAGTTTTAAACGTTCATCATTTTAAAAATAGTGATAGCGTTTATTTAATATTTTTTATCTTTTTAATTTTCTTAATTTGTATTTAAGTCGCTTTATTTTATAAACTTTTTCAGTAGTGTAATTATCTATCCAATTCCTTACTGATCACTATCATTAGTGATCATTCTATCGTCTGATCAAGTGTTTACACACCATTGAGTCTCCGTGGGACTTAACGACCCAGGAATCCACTATATTCCTCTGATCTAAATTGCATTGGTGTGTGAACTGTTTTGAGTTTCTTACGGTTGGTCATTCACAAGTGGCTAGCTTGCGTGAGATAACTTGACGGTTTAGCACCAATCAAATTTTGGCGCCGCTGCCGGGGAGGCTTTAGCGTGTGTTTAGCCATTTTCAGACCCATTCTTGCACATAACCCATCATTTGTAAAAAGTTTTTTGTAAAGTTATCAAAAATCCAAAAAGTTCATTAACACTTTTCCTGAAGTGTTATCAACACCAAAAATATTTTCATTCTTTGTTTTTGCAGCATATTTTTCAAAAATCCAAAAATATCCATCTTTACCCTCTCGCATCTTTTGATTCTACATTTCCCTTACCCTCTAATTTGTTTAATTCTCCATTCCTTATCCTCTATAACCGTTTAATTCTTCATCTCTTATCCCTCTTATCTGTTTAATTCTTCATGTCATGGTTTTCAACATGTTCCTGGTGTGGAGGTCCATTTAACGGTGGAAATTGTCAGCGATGTACCAATGTGGGTTTTGGAGACAAGTTTGTCGGTAATCCCGATCCCATTTCAAATAATGAAACACCCAATTTTTCCTACCTACCTCCACAGCCCCAATACGAATCCTACTCATGCGAGTTTTGTGGGAATGATTCTCATTACGGTTTTGATTGTCCACCACGGGTCCCGCTTGTCTATGAGCCGGAACCATGTTACAATCAGAACTTTGGTGAAAGTTATTTTCCCAATTATCTCTGTTGTGAGAATTGCGGGGGTCCTCATACGACTTTTGAATGTCAACCGATGAATCAAAATTTTCACAATTCCAATTCTCCCGGTTTTGACAATTTCCAACCCCCACAGTATTCCATCAGTCATCAGACTTCCGAGCCTTCACAGCATTTCAATGATTACGAGGAGTGTAATCTTCCTCAAAGTTCTGAAGAAATACGCATTCGAAAGAAACTACAAATGAAAAGAATGGTGTGTAAGCTTCAGCAGATGAACATAAGAATCCGATATGATGACGATGATGATGAGGATAGTATTCAAATGAGGGAATATTATGAGGATGACGAGGAGAGTGTTATTCCTTTGAAAGATATCATTTCTCAACTCCCTCGGTCTATTGCTATCACACCTATCTTACCTTTTATTGCTTCCAAAGACTCTCTCATAATGGGGGACGAGCCTTCTAGCACTATTCCAGAAATGGAATTGTCTAGTGTTGAGAGCCTTGTTCCAACCCCAAGTGAGTCCGAGGTTATCTCCGGTAATATGTGTGATGAGCCTCTTAATGATGATTCTTCTCCTCCTCTTGACATTCCATATGATCATGTCGAGATGTTCTCCGATTCTGATAACGATTGTACTTCGTTTGATGATTCTTTATCCTATGGAGACATCGATTATGTCGAGGAGCTACCTTCTGAGCTAGTTAGCTTAGAGGAAGTGAGAGATTCTGATGATCTGGAAATTGAGGACGAGATACTTCGTGAACAATTGTTCAATATAAATCTCCTCGTTTCTAAGATCGAATCATTTTGTGCTAAGTCAGCTTCATCTCCTATCCCCGTTGTGGATAGTGACTCTACATTGGACAAGCCCGAGCTTGAGGCTTTTTCCAATGATTCTCTTCATGAAGAGTTCTCCGGTGAACTCTCTCATGACATATCTCCTCCGGAATATGATCATTTCTATTTTGATCTTGAGGATGATATTGGCTCGGAGGAAGGTGTACTCTATCATAAGAGTTTGCTTATTAATGATACTACCCTCACCCTTCCTCCCGATATGTCTACATTTGAGGATGAAGAATGGATCTTGATTGTTATCAACATCTTTCTTCCATTCCTCACATATGATGTGACTTCCTCTCTTCTTCACTCCTTCGGGAGTGAGGACACTATCTTTGACCCCGGCATTTTCATTTATCATCTGTGAGCCGGGTCTTTCTCTCTATATCTCATCGGTGTGGAACTTTCACGTGCTTCAAATGTTTGTCCAAACATCTTGAATGAAAGTCCGATGGAGATTGTTTCTTCCACTTTGCTTCCCCATGAACAAATGAATTCGGGGTCGAGTCAAACTAGCGACTCGGTAATCAAAAACAGTAGCACACACCATATGGGTTTTCACCCATATTTCTGACTTCTTACCCCTTTCTACCACCTAAGTGTGGGGGTGATGCCCCACATGTTATATATACATATCTCTAAAAAAATAATAAAAAATAAATAAATAAATAAATAATCTTCTTTTATAATGGCCGTAGTATTTCCCTTTTACGTTCTTTGTTTCGGCATAACCGCCGGTACTTTGAATATTGAGGGCAATATTCATTTCTAAGTGTGGGGGGGAATTCTCACGAATTTCATATATTATCTACCCAATTCCCCCGTTTTTGGCCAAATTTTTTTTTGGAGTAAGTGTTTTACACTTTCTCATTTGGTTATCAGTCCGCCATGTTTGATAAACAAAAGGATTGGCTAATCCAGGAGCAAACGGCTCTTGGTAAAGATATATCAAATCCGTTTACGGCTTGCAATTTGCCCAAAATTGTATGGTATTCAGCTCACCATATCCTAAAAAGTGAAGAGTTGGCTAGCCCGCAAGATTATGGCTTGTGGTAAAGGCAGTGGAAAAACCATAATTGGTAATCAGCTCACCAAAGATAATATTGATAATTTATCTAAGAGTTGGCTAGTCCAGAAGGGTACGGCTTCTGGTAAAGACAAATCAAATCCGTTTACAGCTTATGATTTGCTCAAAATCATTTGGTTATCAGTGTACCAAGGTTCTTACTTGAACTGAAACATTTGGCTACTCCAGAAGTAATGGCTTTTGGTAAAGAGTTTTTAAAATCCATTAAAGCTTCAAATCATTGCTAGAGACTAGCAATATCTCAGTGTGGGTGATTGATGAGTGTCTAAATACTCATCATTTTTGTACAATATAAACTGCAAAATCATCTGAAAACACTCAAAAATGCATCAAAATGATAAAAATATCACAAATCAGTGTTTTATGTGTTTTAAATGCAAAAATATCAAAATCAGATGAAAAACGTATCAAATTTGCAAAAATGGCAGTTTTAGTCCCCCAAGTTTCAAAAGTTGTCAAAAATAGTCTTTGGTATATCTAAATAAAGAAAAATGTCATTTAAGGTCCATGGGACTCAAAAGTTGTCAAAACAAACCCTTGAAATGTAAAATTTGCAAAACTACAACTTTGGTCCCTCAAGTTTGAAAAATGTCAAAAATGGCCCCTAGAAAATTGGAAAATGTCAAGATTGGTCCTTGCATTATTGAAACTTGTCACTTATGGTCCTTGGAGCAACTTTGTTGAATTGGCAGCCTAGGTCCTTGAGTTTTCAGAATTTACACCTAAGGTCCCTATGTATTAAACCCCTTAAACCCTTTTTGGCCTGGTCAAAAGCCTTTGAACCCCCTGTCATAATACATTTTGACCCCCCTTCTATTATTAACCTCTGGTCAATCCTTGGTCAAAACACTCCACCCCGCCAAAAGTCTTCTTCCTCCCACTTGTTTCTCTGCAACTCAGATAATCCCATCACTCCAGCTAAACTTCACCTTACCATGTTCCCCCCCTCCACCACAATCCAAGATACATTTAATGCATCTTTACCCCCTTTACTCAACCCCAACAGGTCAAATACCAAATTCCCGCCAAAAACCAATCAATGGCCAAGAATGCTTCAACTCATCCAAAGGTCAATAATAGAAGTGGGAATTGATCAGAACAAGTGGAAAAAGGTTTTGGAATATAAAAGGAAGCTAGAGGAGAGATGGAGGGGGGTAGTTAGTTTTTAAGTTTTTTTTTATGTCGTTTTTCAATAAAATGTTGTAGTTTAGATTAAAAGTTGTAATTTCAAGTTCATATGTATCAAACTCAGTTGTTTAACAAGTGCAATCCTTTAATTTCATTTAGCTTATGGTTATTGTTTTCAGTAGTTTTAAAATGTTTTCTTAAAGCTTTTTCTTGTAATTTCATTTTCATTGTAATCCTATTTCAGTTTTAATAAAAAGTTCCAAGCTTCTTCATTTTATCTTGCAAATCTTATTTAAAGTGATCAATAAGCATTATTTGAATAATGGAGTAGGTTCATCTTAGCTTATCATAGCTTTTGTGAGCTTATATTGCACCCTCATTCATTTACATTCACAAAATATTCAAGTCAACGAAAGTCAACTGTGGTGGTGATCTTGGTTCAGAAATGGTTATGGTTTGCTTGTGATGGGTTGATTAGATGATAAATGGGTTAGGTTAGTGGTCCTTAATCAGTTTTGCAAGCCATTGTGGCTGGGGTTATTGTAAGTGCAACTTTCATTTTTTATCTAGCTTATTAAAAGTAGCATTAGTAATATCTATTAGATCTGTTTTAATCTTGTTATTTGCTGTCTTGTTAGCTTCATTTAGGTTATTTAAAACTGTTTTGAAGGTAGAATAGACTGAGCTTGTGTTTTAACTTGAGAATCTTGCATTATCAATCAATAAAGGAGTGTTTGGTTTATTGCTAAAAACTGTGATTGAGGTTTAAATATAAGAGTAGCTCTGCTGGTTTAGGTCTGTCATGGTTGTTTAAGTTCATACCTGTCCTTGTTTTGTAGCAAATTGCATCAAAAGTCAAAAATTTATAGTGACTGATCTTAAGCATCTAATCTGTTAAAATCAGTTGAACATAATCATTCATATAGGTCTAAAACTTGATAAACTAGCTTGCTTAAAGTGTATTTCATCATTTTATATCATTGTCAATCCTACATTTGATCTTGAAACTCAAATAAGTCAAACTTCATAACTGATTTTCAAAGTCAAAACTTATGTCAAAGAGCAGTTTTCTCAGATCTTGCAGCAGTTGCACTGGGTTTAATAAGGCTTGTTAGGGTCTCATTTTTGGTCCAGTGATAGTCAGCTAGGTGGTCTTCAAGACCCCATATCTGTTTTTGGCTCTAGCTTTTCTGATAAGCTGCTGCATAAGCTCAAACTTAGTACCTGTTTACTGTTTTAGCTCATAGATCAGTTAGTTTGAATTGCTAGTAATCTGGTTATTTGAAGATAGGAGTAGCTTAATTTAGCTTATATTAGCTTATTTCAGTATAATATAGCTTAAGTAGAAGTTTGGTGGCTTAATTTGTAGTTTAGCTTATTTAAAAGTGCTTATTTGCTCTCCATTTTCACTGCAGCATTCAAATCTTACACATAAGCATTACTTTTGATATTTTTCATAGATCTAGATTTACATTTTAGAATTTTCCTGAGATTTTCATGATTTTTGGTCACTGTTAGCTATTGTTCTTAATTAAAAATAGTTTTTAATCACTTTTAATTAGCTTTAATAGCAAATAATTAAGAAAAAGTTCAAAAAAATAATTTTCCAATTTTCTCAGTTTAAGATAAATATAAAAAGCATAAAAAAGATTTTTCCATATTTTTCACCTTTTATTTGGTATTTTTCACAATTTAAATTAGATTTAAATAGTTTTAAATTTGTAGAAAATAGAAAAATAATCAGAAAAATACAAAAATAGTTTTGAAAATTCTCTTTTGATATTTTAGATTTTCCTAAGTCTTAATTTTATTTTTCTAGTCTTATTTCATATTTTCTTTTATTTTAGAGTATTTATTAAATAGTTAAATTAGTTTTTAATTAATAATAATTAGATAAATAGTTTTAAAAATAATTTTATTTTTCTAATAATTTTCTAATATAATAAGGATTGTAAAAAAGTATTTTTCATATCCGTAGGTATTTTCCTTCTTTATTTTCACTTTTATTTTGTACGTTTACGTAATTTTATTTAAACGTACGTTGTTAAGTTTTAAACGTTCATCATTTTAAAAATAGTGATAGCGTTTATTTAATATTTTTTATCTTTTTAATTTTCTTAATTTGTATTTAAGTCGCTTTATTTTATAAACTTTTTCAGTAGTGTAATTATCTATCCAATTCCTTACTGATCACTATCATTAGTGATCATTCTATCGTCTGATCAAGTGTTTACACACCATTGAGTCTCCGTGGGACTTAACGACCCAGGAATCCACTATATTCCTCTGATCTAAATTGCATTGGTGTGTGAACTGTTTTGAGTTTCTTACGGTTGGTCATTCACAAGTGGCTAGCTTGCGTGAGATAACTTGACGGTTTAGCACCAATCAGTTATAAAGCATGCAATTGGCTTGGAATTTTATTTTACCCTTAAGATGATTTAATTGGTAAATAGGTAAGCCAAAAGGAATATGTTTATCTTATATATTGTTAGATCGTCTTACAATATTAATTTTAATGAAATACTGTATGTATATGAAATGTTCAGTTAGAAGAATCAAACATTTGTTATATTGTTTGATTCAAGATAACTATATCTTCTTTTCTTCCAAAAGTTATCAAGGTTAGAAAATTGAGTATTGATTGGATATACTTAATAAAACTCAAACCTAGAAGATTATTAAGACACCATTTTAGTATGGAATGTGATGAATCACATTGAGTCTTATATTGAAGTTCTGATTTGTTAAAACTACTTATGGAGTAGGTTATTAACGAACAAAATTTACGAACTGTAAATGTGTTTTATAATATCCCAAAAGAAAACAATTTAGTGTTATTCTAATTGCTAAAGTATTTATAGATAGTCTTTAAATTACAAAAGCAAGTGGGAGTTTTGTTTAGATCTTGAAGAGATTAAATTATAATTACAAAACACATAATCTTCTAAAATACACTAGTATATATCATGATGAGGTCAAATCTAATAGACCTCAAGATGGTGGAATTCTCATTCATAGATCCGCAAGGATATCTCAGATATTTGATATGATGAGAAATATGAATTACAGGATTATGGTAAACCTGTTAATCATAATGATATATTACCTAATATTGAATTGTGGTAATTATTCATACTATGAATGTTAAGATGTTGTCTAAAAAGATAATCAACTTTGGAACCTTGGTTTATCTTAATAAAGATGAGTTTCTTCAAAGGAAGGAAAACCCTAGAGGTCTAAATCTTTGTGTAGAAATCATATGGACAATATTGTACATGTATTTAATGCATGACTTGTGACTAGAATGTTAATCACACTTAAGCAATTAATTGTGATTAAATATTCTTTCCTTGGCACATTAAATATATAATGATTATGATTGTCATACTTAATTTCAGTTATATGAAATCTGACAATGAATATTAAAACTCTTTCTTGTGTGATTGCTTTTGCGAGGACGATAAGTAATACAAAGGAGTTTTATGAATTCACATAATATTTGGAAATGTACAAACTGCAAGAATCCATGAATGAATATATGCATGCATCTAGGAGACGATTCTTATGTTTAACTATTAAATCCAAATTTTGGTTTAAATTTAAAATAAGAAAATTTCTAAGTATTCCTGAAAGCTAGTGGGACTGTGGGAGTATTATGTTTATTTTCTTTAAATCTTATATGTTATGGGAAGTAACATTCCATCTAAACTAAACGTTAAGTTTTAGTTTGGGAATGAAACTTCACTTGAAAGATTTAAAAAATAAGACATACAACCTTGTAGTATATGTTCATTGTTAGTAAACATGTGCGGTATTATATAAATGAGTCTAATATAGAACATGATATATCATTTGGAAAATGGATATGTAGAACATGAATGAAATCTTAGTTTGACACAAGGATTTTTCATGTACATCATGTTATTGTTGTATCATGCTTGAATGAAAGATGATTTGACAACATTGATATCTAATGAAGTTATTAGATAACTAGTGTAATGAATATTCTAATAGAATATATTTGAATCTAGAACTACATTCCTCAGCCTGGTATTGCTCTCAAAATTCTATGGATGAGCAATACAGCAATTGTTGCGTAATTGTCATAGCCAACAAACTTGAAAGTTTTGAAGGCATCAAACATTACACTGAAGATATTGAAGTTTACGGAGATTTTTAAAGAGCATATTGTTGTTTGTATAAAATGATGCTGGTTTAATTGAGATGACACTCAATACTAGTCATGGGAGGATTTATCCTTGCAAATGGTCATGTGAACTAGTTGTGCTCAACTAAGAGCATAGTTGCATTATACAATAAAAGAATAAGAATACTTTAAACTTTAAAAATTTTGAAAGTTTGATTGTCATAAATTGGTGGTTGAGGATGTCACATACTTTATGAAATACTATGTGGCAATATCAAGATATTTTGAATGTACACATACAAGAACTTCACTAGTTGAATTCTTGAAATAAGTATTCTCAAAATTCCAATAGATCAAAGTTAGTTGAATTTATGTCTTGTCAACAAGTATGATTGTCATTATTTGAGGCATAATTCATTAACAAGTATAATCATGCATTGATCTATTTAGTATTTGGATAAGGGATATTTTGAACAAATATTATTTAAATGAAATAAAATATTGGTTATGTTTATTTTTCATTTTCTTAATATTATATCCTATATTTGCATGTTTAATCCGTGAATAACTTATGTTATTCTAAAAGTCCATTGTCGATCAATGATGTGAATGTCATTGAATTAAGACAAATTTGAGTTTTGGTAGAATATACTTTAAGTATATTGATGCGTGGGACATGCCAGATTCACATGATATTCAATGAATTGAATATAGGACAGATCCCAACTTAACATGATTGTACTTTATGGATCTTTGTCATTAAGTAAATCATGTATATTTATCCTTAGACTTGAGATACCAGATAACTGTTATGAATGTAGCACATTTGTGTGAAATAGTCTAACGCTATCCGTAAAAGGTGGTTATAAGGGCTATTTTCATAAGTGTTGCAAAGTTCATGAGTTTTGCTTGTAGTCAAGAGAATTTGCTCCTTTGAATTTGTTTCAAAGCATAATACTGTTTGGGCCCCTCGTAGGGTTGACAAGATGTTTGTAAGGCCTTGCCCAAGATCTATCTGGAATACGTTCAGATGATTTGGTAATCTTGTTCAATCAGATATAACGAGAAACAAAATATTGACTTGTGAAATGACTTGATCCATATTCACAGTTAATGAAGTATTAGAAGTAAAAGGATAAGTATTAATGATGAATCATTAAAATGGTTTTTCCAGGGAAACCACACTCGGTTCGATCTGGGGGCATTGGCGTGTTAGGCTAGACTAAACCAATGTCATTACTATATTAAGTAATATCCAAGTGGGAGCTGAAAGGTTTATGGATATTTTTAATATGCGTATGACCGGATTCGAACTCGAGACTTCGGGATTGCACACATTACGTATGAGAATCAATGTTATAATAATTAAAATATAAAATGTTATGTTTGATTATTTAATCATGAATAAAACACTTAACAAGAGTTAGTATTTAACGAGGTTTGGTTAACGGTCGTTAAATATTAAGTTAAAGGACTATAGATGAAAATAGAAGTCGGGAATGTTCTACAATCCCTCTTGGATCCATAACCGGTCGTGGGTTGGGTTTGTAAACCCTATTCCACTCAAACTTGTCCTCCAAGTTTATTAGGCTATAAATACAAATGGTTTGTGATTTATTTTTCTATCTCTTGTAACCCTAAAAAGCCAAAGCTCTTTTTGGTTTTCTCCTTGTGATGGTGTTCGGCCGAAAACAACAATCCCCAACCCTTTGAGATTTTTGATTTCCAAGAACACAAGGTTGTGTGTTTGATTCATGATCAAGAACCTAGCTTTTCTCATTGATTCGCTACTAATACGTGTGTACAAGAACGAAGAGCAAATACACTTGTGTTTGCATATCTTGGTGGGTCGACATAGGTTTTGGTCGACATTTATAAATCCTAAGTTATTAGGGTTTAGGGTTTCTTGGTTGTTGATCTTAATTGGGGGTTTTCATAAACCTTAATTGCATTGATTCGCAAAAGGTACGCATATACTTTTAATTCGGTTAATTAATTTACATATATTATTCCTATTACTTCCGCTGCATGCTTTGATGATGTTTACTTGTTTTTAATATTTATTATGATTATTAAAACCCAATAGTTAGAGGAAGTAAAAACTAGAAATTTAGTCTTTGGATCACTTGAAATGGACATATAGATAGAAATTTATGGTTAAAAGAAGATGACTAGATGAAAACTTGATGTTGAGTCAAAAGTCTTCTGAAACGATTTTAAAACAGGATTTTGACCCTTTTCTGGTCCGAATCAGCAAAAGTATAAAACACGAAAGTTGCTCAGAATGATGTTTTCTACAAAAACTCGGGAGCACATAAGCAGAAAATGAACGAAAAATCCTAAAAAAGGCAAAAACTAAACCGACATGTTGTTGACTAGAAAACAACCATGGTTAAGGAAACTTAGTTGTATTTTGATTCTTTGAGACCAAAACAAAGCCAAGGTTAAGCCAAGGCTGATGTCTCAAGCTATTTTAACTTAAAAATAGCCATTAGATATGACCTTGATTGTTGTTTCAAGTTGTTTAACCGTAACTTAGCCGCACGGCTAGTTTGGGTTTGTTAACCCGAAACTTGTTTCAAAAACTTGTTCATTAGATGGAACTTTACTAGACTTTGACAAAACTAGATAAATGACCATATGACATATAAATTATATAAACTATATAAATACCATTTTCACAAGTCTTAACTCTTGTGTTAAACCCATGAACTTATATTAACTTAAAAACTATTTTTGAAACCTTTGTATTTCACAACATCATAATTTGACACGCCGTAATTATTTTCATCACAACACACATTGAGTGAATAAACATTTACACACGATAAATGTTATGCTAAATTACGACACAACTTATACTATTACGTCACCACACAAGTTCAACAAATAGTCTTTGACTAAACACGACACATATTTTTATACAACATTTGTCTCGTCAAATACTTACTTATAAATGATAAGTACTACAATAGTCGGGAATTTCATTATCATAAAGAGGCCTCTTCGAGTTATCGTATCGACGAGTTGTGGATTTACGATTTAAAGTGTCTTGGCTCCTCGTGCGATTACTACACGACCTCTTGATTTTGATAGCCCGAACGGTGGTACGAGGTCATTTATGAAAAGGCTATAAACCAAACAAACACTTAAGGGATACCTTAACTTAATATCCATGTACAACATCATAAGCCAACAAGTTACATATACTTGTACACTTATATTGAAAACTATACTAAAACATAATTGCTATACTTTCGTAGGTAATCACTAAAGATCGCAGTCTCGAGATACACTGTTGTTGCTATAAACTACTACTGATAACCATGGTGAGTTCATAGCCCCAACTTTTGTTTAACTGTTTTATAAACTACTTGGGGAGATACATGTTAAAACGTTTTATTATGGATAATTACTTGCAAACTGAATGCCTTGACTGTATTATTCCATGCCTAAGTTGTTTATGTCAAAAGTCCCCAACATCATGGACCACTAATCACTGAGAGTGAGCGCAAATATTGTGGATAGGCCTATCAGGATTGACGAATCCCGTTTGTGTTAGCCGGATCGGTAACCAAACGCACATTAATTATTTGAATTATCTAGGTATAGGGCAAAATACCTACCTGGGGCAAGTTACTTATATGTATATCGTCCGGTGATATATATACAACAGTCAGTCGTGAGTGTCATGAGCTTAGAGCAATAATAACTATCAAGAAGATAATTGTACACATTGCAATTATACTACGAACTATTGACCACTACTATTTTCAAACCTATGAATTCACTCAACCATTGTGTTGACTTTTCGGCATGTTTTATCTCAGGTCTGTAAGATATGTCTAGAACACGAATGAAGGCACACGGAATGGGTATTTTGAAGACTATGCATATTATCATTCGAAAACTTTTAAACTTATTATGTACATTATGGGACCTCTACTCTGATATTATGAATAAATTCGAATGATAATGTATTTTTAAACGTCTCATTTTAGAGTCGTTTTCTGTAATGTGTACTTTGTGCTAATAAGTAATATCCTCGATTAGCTTCCGCTGCTATTCAAAACTGAGGGTGTTACAGAAACCCCGAGTCCAACCCAGAGCTACGCCTCTTACCCAAGAGAGAGGGGCGTCGGGGGTAGAACCGTTCACTCCGACCGACCGGCGAAAGGAATGGACTCTGCTGGAGAGCGAGGACAGTGTCGGGGGACGTTGGAAGTCCAGATCCGGAAAGCACGAAGTTGATGACAACATGGACGACCTCTATCGTCCTTATGATACCGAGGACACGGACCCCTTTACCCAATGGATCGGAAACTTTGAGTTTCCAAAAAGAACCCGAATACCCTCCAATGTCAAAACTTTGAGTTTGACAAAGTATATACGAGCTTTTATTCTGGGCTTTTACACTTTATCAAATTAAGGGATGTTTAGTTTGACCCGGTATGGATACGAGGAATAATTTTTATTTTCATCGTTTGGTTGGTAAATTTTTTGTTTTTGGGTAAAGGGCATTTCACCCGGTAAAATATATTACTCTAAAAACCAGTTAAGTACAATGGAATGTGGCTGAAGTACCATATTAACCTCAAGCAATCACTTGAACAACCACTAGATCATTTGTGACAGGCCACAAAAGATCATCTAGCTACAAACAACTAGAAACCAAAACTAAACTAGCATAAAATAAGACACATCAAACTTTATGCAAAACCAAAAGGAACAACCTATCCAAGTCTAATGTCATGGATGTCAGCAGCCTTTAATTGAGCCGTAGAGAGAACACAATCATCAAAATAACCATCTTCATAAGTATTGTGGTCATATGTATCCTCTCTTCATTGCTCAAAAAGACTCTATCTGTTCACTCCACCACCAAAATAATTAGTCACGTAGTGGTCTTCAATGACCTCATCATCGTCACTGTCAGAAACAACCACATTTCCTACATTAGAGAATGTGTTACCCATCTTGGTTGAAGAAGTACTAGGCTTAGAAGCCTCAACCCGCACCTTCTCATTCACGTTACCCACATGCTGATCTTGGGACCCCTTACCATTCGGTTGAAGCCCTTGGTATCTTGATTAAAACCTCAACTGTAGTTTGACATAATAAGGGTGTGTTTAGTTTGTAAGTGGGGTTGGATTTGTATTTGGATTTGGATTTTTATATGGATTTAGAGAGAGCAAATATAAAATAATTTTGTTTTATAAATTAATATTGAATTTTGTTATACGTTATTCTTGAATAAAAAATACATAAAATTTAGAAGTAATGAGAGGGTTAAAAAATTATGTGGCTAAAAATTAAAGATAGAAAAAGAAATTCATAAAACTTACCATACTTGCCTGGAATGAAAATTGTGAGACCATGTTGTACTATTTAAAATTCAGAATTTTACCAAACATTAAAACATTAAATTAATAATATCAATCCGTTACTTTGAATCAAAACCCATAAAACAAACACGTACTAAATTTTTCAACCTTTTAATTCGTCAAAGACAACCGAACAAAAAAACAACAAACAAACACAATAAGATGCGATGCATATGTTAGTTGCTTTTAAGGGAAAAATTTTGTGAACAAAAAGTCATGTTCCACGGTATTAGCAAACACTTTTTCAACGATACCAATGAGTTGAACATTCGCTTATACATATAATATGTTAGGACAAAGCTTGTCAACTAATCAACGTTTATCATTTTGGAGTTAAACAAAATAAATATGTAACAACTTAAAATCCTCATTATATATATATGAGTCACTTTATTTTGCATACTAAAAAATCCTTATATACTAATGGATAAATCCTCACCTTTCATCTAGTTTGATCTAATGGTGGGGATTAACCTAAGATTTAACATGTCTAAACCTAAGTCCATGTTTTTTTCTTGGCTTTTTCTTTTCTTTTTATCTTTCTTATTTATTTTCTCATTATTTGTATTTTTTTAACAACTTTTTTTAATTTCAGTTATTTTTTTTTCTCTCGTCAGTTTCACACCTTTTTATCTGTTTTTTCCGCTTTTTATACGTTTTCGTCTATTTTCATACGTTTTCATCCATTTTCTTACGTTTTTGTCTGTTTTTGTTAGTTTTCATACGTTTTTGTCTGTCTTCTTACGTTTTTTTCCGTTTTCTTCAGTTTCGTCTGTTTTCATATGTTTTCGTCCGTTTTGTTACGTTTTCATCCGTTTTCGTCAGTCTTGTTACGTTTTCGTCTGTTTTCTTACGTTTTCGTCCGTTTTCTTATGTTGTTGTCCGTTTTCGTCCGTTTACATACGTTTTCGTCCGTTTTCATACGTTTTCATCCGTTTTCATACGTTTTCATCTGTTTTCTTACATTTTCGTATGTTTTCATACGTTTTTGTTTGTTTTCTTACGTTTTCGTCTCTTTTCTTACCTTTTCTTCTGTTTTATTATGTTTTTGTCCGTTCTCTTACGTTTTCGTCCGTTTTCATACGTTTTCGTCCGTTTTCTTACATTTTTGTCCGTTTTCATACGTTTTCGTCCATTTTCTTATGTTTTCTCCTGTTTTCTTACATTTTGTCCCTTTTCTTGCGTTTTTGTCCGTTTTCATACATTTTCATCTATTTTCTTACGTTTTCGTCCGTTTTAATACGTTTTCGTCTGTTTTCTTACGTTTTTGTCCGTTTCCTTACGTTTTCATCGGTTTTCATAGGTTTATATACGCTTTCGTCTGTTTTCAGACGTTTTCGTCCATTTTCATCCGTTTACATAAGTTTTCGTCCGTTTTCAGACGTATTTTTTCCGTTTTCATACGTTTTATACGCCTTTTATTTGTTTTTGTCCGTTTTCATATGTTTTTGTCCGTTTTTTGCAGTTTTTATACGTTTTTGTCTATTGTATGTTTTCATGCTTATTATTAAATTTTATTATATTACATATCTAATATCAATTGTGATATTTCACTATAAAAAGCTTAATGTCTAATATCACTTGTGATATTTCATAAACAAACAAGTATGTTTTTTAACCTTTAATATCACCTGAGATATTTTATTGCTCTGTATATTTTTATATTTTATCACCTATGTGTTTTCTAATATTTTTATAATTTTCAGTTACAAGATAGTTTTTGGGTCTTTCATCGCAATTGACAAGCGCATATTTTTTTAATGCAACCGATGTTATCTATCCCTTGTGATATTATAATCTTAGTAGAAATAAAAGGGTTAAAGTCCTTTTAGGTGAATTCCTATTTTGTTCAAAAAATGCAACACTTGTTTGATTTTGAGAATATGTTAAGTCTCTATTTTCATAGTTTGCTTTCTTTTTATTCATTTTGATATTTTTAAGTAACACTTATTTATCTCTTGTGATATTTTTAAGAAAGATGAAGAGTATTACACTCTTCATCATATATGTGTTATCAGTTGTGATACTCAACTAAGAATATGAAATATTAAATTCATACCAAATATGATAAGAATTTAGTATTTTACCAAGTATATGAAAGAAATGATAATAAACATCACTTATTATATTACTGTGATGATTATGTTCATTTTTCTTATTTGTGTTTTTGAAAATATTTAGGAAGATTTTTTTGTTTTATGATAATATGAAATATTAGAAAAGGTGTTTAACTGAAAACAAAATATGTTATGAAACTTTTGTTAGACTTGTGGTGGATTTTTCTATTTAATTGATACATTGTGCATATTTCGATAGGTTTTATAGCAGAATTTAAAAATATCTATGGTTGAATCAGCAAACTAAAGAAGTTATGGTTGAAGAAAGCACATATCCTTATAAACAAACTGAGTAAGATCAAACATCTGTGATATCACACATGATATAACAGGTGATATCACCTCACTTGTGATATCACATGACATCACAGGTGATATCACATGACATCACAGGTGATATCACTGGTGATATCACAAGTGATATAAACTATGATATCACACATGCTATCACCGGTAATATCACAGGTGATATCAATGGTGTTATCACACATGATATCACGTGTGATATCACAAGTGAGGTGATATCACCTGTGATATCACAAGTGTTTGAGCTTCCTTAGTTTGTTTATAAAGATGTGTGCTATCTTCAACCATAGCTTATTTAGTTTGCTGTTTCAACCAAAGATATTTTCAAATCCCGCTATAAAACCTATCGAAACATGCACAATGTAATACTTTCATGATGAAGAATGTAATACTTTTCATCTTCCTTACAGTGTTATATCACAAGAGATAAATAAGTGTCACTTACAAATATCAAAATGAAAACATATGAAAACGGACAAAAACATATAAAATCGAATGCAAAACGTATAAAAACGTACGAAAATGGACAAAAACGTTTGAAAACGGACAAAATCGTAATAACAGAAAAAAAAAACGTAGTAAAACGGATGAAAACATATGAAAACGAACGAAAACGTATAAAACCTGATGAATCCGTCTGAGAACAGGCGAAACGTCTAAAAACGGATGACAGCGTATGAAAATGTCTGAAAACGTATTAAAACAGAAGAAAATACACCACAACGTAAAAATATAGACGAAAACGTCTAAAAATGGACGAAAATACATGAAAACCTAAAAAAACAGACAAAACCGTATGAAAATGGATGAAAATGGCCGAAAACGTAAGAAAACGAACGAAAACGTAAGAAAACAGACGAAAACGTATGAAAGCGTAAAAACACGTCTGAAAACGTATGAAAAATGGATGCAAACGAAAGAAAACGGACGAAAACGTATGAAAACGAACGAAAACGTAAGAAAATGGACGAAAACTTAAGAAAACAGACGAAAACGTATAAAAACGGACGACAACGTCCGAAAACATATGAAAAAGTCTAAAAATGGACGGAAACGTAAAAACGGACGAAAACTTATGAAAACGGACAAAAACGTCTAAAAACAGACGAAAACGTATATAAACGTACGAAAATGTCAGAAAACGGACAAAAACGTCAGAAAACGGATGAAAACAGACGAAAACGTCTGAAATCAGGAAAAAAAACGTAAACAAAAAGGACGAAAACATATGAACACGGACGAAAACCTATATAAAGGAACGAAAACGTATGAATACAGATAAAACGTATGAAAGCAAAAAAAACTTGAAAAAAAAATGTGAATTTAAAATTAAAAGAAAATAATAAAAAAATTGAACTAAAAAAAAAGGCATGAATTAGTGATAAAACGTGAATTCAAAAAAAAAAAAGAAAAAAAAAAAGAAAAGATAAAAGAAAAAAGAAAAAAATAAAGTTAATAAATAAAAAAGACAGAAAGACAAAAAAAAATGAGAAAAAAAACATGGACTTAGTTTTCCATATTAAATCTTAGATTTATCCCCACCATTAGATCAAACTAGATGGATGGTGGGAATTTGTCCTTTAGTAAGCACCAAAATAAGAGTAAGCATTTGAAAATTCCTCATATATATATATATCATTTGGCAATTAAACTTGTGGTGAAGTAATCTCATCCCATTGGTCCATGCATTAAAAAATTCAAAAATTATTATTTTAACATATTTTAACATAAACATCCATATATTTTATTATAGTCATCTAATGGACAATACTATATATTAAAATAATAATGAACGGTGCATGTGCATAAATTATAGCACTTCCAGTAATAACGCCGAGACCGGCGTTAAGTTGAAAGTTGCCGGCGTTATATTGCGTTGGTCGTTGGATGAGGGGCGTTAAATAGGCCAAGTTACCCCCTCAACAGGGTGTTATTTGCTTTTTTTTTTTTTTTTTTTCTTCATTTATGCCCTCAAATGAGGGGTTGTTTTTGTAAATTATTGGAGTGTTAAAGTTTAATTTGGGAATGTTATTGTTGTGGGTGTTTTTTGGGGATGTTAAGGTGAAATGTTAAACCTGATGTGGCGCTGACGTGACACGGTGTTAAACTTTAACCTGTGTTATTGATGTACATGCTCTTAGAGGACGTCAAGAATAATGAAGGTAGCCCGCTATTACGAAACAGCCCCTGAACTTCTTATTATTTACGACTTTTTTCTATAACAAACTCTATTTATCGTGTAGCTAATAGATACCTCGCGATTTCTTTAATAAAAAAATACCCCCAAAAAGGTCTCTCGATAACGAACAAAACGAGCCGAATATGATATGCTTTTGACACACGTAGGCTTTTATATAAAATGTTAAAGTTTAATATCTATATATAGTTTTTAAATAAATAAAACTTTCAAAATGCACCCTTAACCTATGAAATAACTTTAAAAATTCTCATAATTGTTTTAAACTACATGGGCCAGAGACGTCCAGTTTTATGAAAGTTACAATATATATAAATAAAGTGGTATGGAGATTATATTCATGGGTGTGTATTTCTACTATCGAACACACTCATGCATCGCGTAACAATACAGATAAAACTACGACACGCACGCTCCCGCAGCAACGCGCGAGCACCAACCCACTTGTTTTATATCAATTACACAAATAACTTCAAATTACCTATTCATTTCATATCTTGCATTACTTCTACTTATATACTTACATGGATCTCATATTACATTTGTATCAAATTCATTTTATATATATGTGTTGGGTTTTATGAATCATATAAGCATATATAAACATAACCATCATCAAAGCAAATTGCGGAAGCGATAAAGAATCATAATACGAGTAAACTTAATTAACCGAATTAGAAAGTACGTACCTTTGATGAATTTAAACATTACGGTAACTAGAACACAGTAAATAAACCCGCGGTACTAATTTCCCCAAACATAAACCAAATATGGTTGTGTATTAGTCGACTATATACTAGGGTTGTTCATGGGTTGGGTAATATCCATAAACCGAAAACCGAAACCGAACCGAACCGAAAATAACCGAACCGAACTCGTAACCGAACCGAAATCGCCAAAACCGAACCGAACTGAAATAAAAGTTCGGTTTTCAGTTCGGTTATGGTTTTAGCCATCCCAACCGAAAACCGAACCGAAAACCGAAATTCAATAAATATATATATTTTTTTATATATTTATATTAAAAAAATATATTAAAACTCTTTTATAATATATATATATATAATATTTTTAAGCTTGAAAATTATTTTTTTTTCAAAAAATATATATAAATAAATGAATAAATTATTAAATTTAGGTAATTCGGTTATTCGGTTCGGTTCAGTTTAATTTAAATTCGGTTCGGTTCGGTTTTCGGTTATACCAAAAAAAAAAAAATAACCGAATAAACCGAACCGAACAAACCGATAACCGAACCGATGAACACCCCTACTATATACCTAGTCGAACCACCCAAGTCACCAACACAATTGTATTAGCCCTTCTTTCTTGTACACACGTATTACAATCGAATTACTACGAAAAGCTAGCTTCTAGATCACGAACAAAAACACATGTGTGTGTGTGTAATAAGCAAATCGACAACCTTAATGTGTTTGGGGTTGTTTGGTCGATTGAACACCACAAGAGGAAACACCATGGAATATTTAAGGATACAAAGAACTAATGAATTCATTCATAGACCTTTGTATTTATAGGCTTAATAACTTGGTGATCAAGTTTAATGAAAAAGGAAAGTTTTCCACCTTCTTTGAAACCCATAACTGATCGGATCAAACAACCCTTAAGGTTTCTAGATCCTTCCTCACTTGTTTCTTTTTATTCGTTATGTATTAATATCTAACAATGTGTTAGTTAGTTTTTACTTCCAATTTTTTTATAACCATAAACTAACAATGTGTTAGTTAGTTTTTAATTTATTCTCAACGTGATTAGGAGTGTGAATATTAATAACTCGGCTCGAACTAAACGAGCTTTGGCTTAATAAAAGGTTAATCAATAAACAAGCTCAAACTTGCGCTCGCAACACGACAACATTTTTGTTGCTTTCGGTATATGTTTGTCGTGAAATATTTTGAAGCAACTAGCATTTAGCGTATAAAATATAAAACTCGTCCGACAAGTAGCATCTAGCACTTCGACTACTGCTCACTGCTACTCCGCACTGTTTTTATCATCACTCTTGCTCATGCCTCTAAACTCTCAAACAAATTGAGCTTCAAGCTCAACCCAAGCTCCAAAAATGTCACTAACATTCAAACCCACCATCCAATTCCCAATCTTCACTCACCAACCACCACTCCACCGTCCAACCACCACCACCATACCCCACTTCTCAAGATGGAACAACGCCAACGCCCAAAAACACATCCAAAAGCAACAAACTCAACAAGATATCGAAACCCATTTACGCTTCAATAAACGCTTCCAATCCGCTAATAACATCACCAAATTCCAACCACCGGAAACCACCGTACAGCCACCGTATAAGTCCGCCGGAACGCCGTCGTTGCCTTCTGAACCTTCTATCCCTGGTAAAAAGTCGAAATATTCAAAGCCCAGAAAGGATTTTGTAAACCCTAACCCCAGAAACCCTAGTTTTGAAAATGATGATTTGGTTTCCGGCGAACCGTCGTGGGGAACTGTCGCAGCGCCGCCGGAAAAACCCAGATTTTCTTTTAGTGGGAGAGCATCGAAAAACCCAGATTTTCCAAACCCTAACCCTAGAAACCCTAGTTTTGGAAATGATGATTTGGTTTCCGGAGAACCGTCGTGGGATACCGCTGCAGGGCCGCCGGAAAAACCCAGATTTTTGTTTAGTGGGAGACCTTCAAAAAACCCAGATTTTCAAAACCCTAACCCTAACCCTAGAAACCCTAATTATCAGCATCCTGCGTTTAAGCGAATAGTGAAAATGAGACAGATAGAAAGCGAAATAGATGACGAGACATGCGTAAAAGTGGATGAGAAGGGTTTGTCATACGTTATACCCGAGGCGCCGTTTGAGTTTCAGTATAGTTACACGGAGACGCCGAAAGTGAAGCCGATTAAGTTAAGGGAAGCTGCGATTGCGCCGTTTGGGCCCGGGACGATACCGAGGCCGTGGACGGGTAGAAAGCCGTTGGCGCCGAGTAAGAAGAAGCTGGAATTTGATTCGTTTGTGTTGCCGCCGCCGCATAAGAAAGGGGTTAAGCCGGTGCAGGCGCCTGGTCCGTTTTTAGCTGGGTCGGGTCCGAAGTATGTGAGGGAGAGAGATGAGGTGTTGGGAGAGCCGTTGTCGAAAGAGGAAGTTGATGATTTGATTAAAGGGTGTTTGAAATCGGATAGGCAGTTGAATATGGGTATGGTTTTATATCGGCTCGATTATTAGTCTAAAACTGAAAAACGTTTATATACACATTTGGATTGTTATATTATATCGCATAGCAGTATAGGACGTATAAACTTATGAAAGTTAGACTGTTAGGTGATTGACCAAAGGTGTGTTTGTTTTAGCTTATTTCTTGGGCGTATGAGCTTATATAATTTGAGAATCCAATAAGCTCATATTAATGGCTTATGAGCTTATCAATTTGAACTTAAATCTTATTTAAGTTCATAAGCTCATAAGCCATAAAAAGTGAGAACTTTTGGCTCTTCAAAAATTACATAAGCATATAAAGCCCAACAAATAAGCTAAAAACAAAACATACAAACAGATTCTGATTATGGTTGTGTAGATTATTTTGGGTTAGAATGATCAGATTTGAAGCAACTAGATATTACGTAAATATCGCTAAACTTCAATCAACTGATTATATCAGTATGGTTTTTCGAATTGCAATGATCACTTTGAAAACGCAAGTTCAAATGCCTTCTTAGTTTTCAATTAACATGTGCTATTAAGCAGTTGTGCTTCTAGGTATGCCATCTTATTACGTTGGAGCTCATGTACTTATTGCATTGAGAAGCAATTCGTTAGGTTTCGTTTCTGCTTATATATTGAAAAAAAGAGAACGTTTTTAGCTAGTTGGTAGTGTTTTAGCGTTGGGTTCTGCGAGATGCTCTGTTTGCATGATGCAATATATGACTTTGGATGTCAAGAATATCTTTCATTTACCAGCAAAAGTCTCAAAACTGTGTTAAAGTTTAAGCAATTCTTTAATGTTATCCAGGGCTTTAACCGTTGTCTTTCTTTTTGATGGGATGTTCTTTTGTTAAACTGAAGCTATATGCTATGCATTAATCATTTACAATCCTGTATTTTAGGTAGAGATGGTTTGACTCACAATATGCTGGACAATATCCATGCTCATTGGAAGAGAAGGCGGGTCTGCAAAATAAAATGTAAAGGTGTGTGCACCGTTGACATGGACAACGTACGCCAACAACTAGAGGTTGGTGCTAGTTACTGTTATTTTCTCTCATGTTCGGCTACTATTACAGTAATATCTCTTTTTTTTTAGTTCTTGATCCCTAGAAATTCTTAGTAATGTTATATTCCTGAATTCTCTCCTATTATCATATTGCTCAATTGGTTAGGATCTGCGTAGAAGTTACGATTATTATCATATTGTGTCCATTTCTTTCTAAATCTGGCTTGTAGTGGTGGATATCCTTTATCTCTATGAATATTATAGAACGCTGTCAACAGCGGTGGGTTTAGGCAAATTATTGAACCTCGTAAATTATGTGTTCATTTTCTTCACTTCTTGCAATAAACGAACTGTACTATAAATATAATACTATTAAATTTTTAGTTGATAAAATGATTTTTGACGTGTAATTTTGTAAGCATGTGAATCCATGTTAGACGAGTTTTGACCCATTTGACACAGTTGAACCACTTCAGCTGTTCCATTTTAGCAACTCCCTTATATTTGGCCGTGTGACTATCACAGGTGCAACCTGAGTTCACTTGCTTTCGTATATATTTGGGTTAAAATTGTCACCTCTAATTGCAACTTATTATGTTTATGTTCTTCATTCATTTAGCATTAGTCTTGTAAGAAACCAAACAAAATATCTGAAAATGTCATCATGTAACAGGAGAAAACAGGAGGAAAGATTATATACAGCAAAGGAGGAGTTGTGTATCTTTTTCGAGGTCGAAATTATAACTACAAAACTCGTCCTGTTTTCCCCCTTATGTTATGGAAGCCCATTACCCCTGTATACCCAAGGCTCATCCAAAGGGCCCCAGACGGGCTAACAATCGAAGAAGCAAGTGAAATGCGACACAGAGGACGTCAATTAATCCCAATATGCAAGCTTGGTAAGCCTTTTGAATTATTTATTTTTAAGATTATCTATATAGACACTGTTCACGTGAAAGCCATTTAGACAATATGCCTTTTGGATTATGACACGTGTCACATAATCCCAGTAGTCAAGCTACTTATAAATATGTTGATTTGGGTTCTGTTGTGTCTTTAGCTGGTTAAGGGGTTTTATAAAGGTTTAAATAACGAAACAGATTGAATGAGTTAAAAGTCTCCAAGAGTGTAACTTTATTGCTCAAGACCTCCTGAATGGTGAATAGTCTTAAAATATAGATTGATGTTGAAAAAAATATACTGTTTGTAATCGTGTTTGACACACTAATTATTATTAGTTTTTTTACGCAAATGGTGTATCTGGTCTAGTCCAACGCGGCCCTTATGGACCTGTTACGTAACCAGCTCACTTTGCTAACGCTAATGACCAGGGTCTTATAATCCTTAAAAATATGGTACTTATTTGACAAATCTTAAGTGATAGGACACTGATGGTTAATTAGTGTATGTGTAACTGGTGTAATCCAATCCGGCCCGTTTGGACCTGTTACGTAACCTGCTCTTTTTGCCAACTCTAATGACGAGGGTCTTATAATCCTTAAAACAAACATGATACTTATTTAACAAATCCTAAGTGATAGGACAAACTCATGGTTCAACGGCTGCTCTTGAAATTTGTACCTTTAATTTGACATTGTATAGAACATACTCTTGTTTTATTAAATATAATAATAATGCTATATTGGGTTTTCGTGTTTTTACAGAAGTTGATTATAGAATTATTTGCACATATTTCAGGGAAAAACGGTGTTTACTGTGACCTAGCTAAAAATGTTCGAGAGGCATTTGAAGCATGTGATTTAGTGCGAATAAATTGTGAAGGAATGAATGGTAGCGACTACCGAAGAATTGGTGCAAAACTTAAGGTATGTGGTCTAAGAATACATATTACAAGTGAGTCACACTCATCTAGGGGTGTAAACGAGTCGAGCTTTTATCGAGTAACTTGAGCTCGAGCTCTACCGGAGCTCGTTCGATCCGAGCTTTTTCGAGCCACGAACCCCAGCTCGAGCCCAAAAAAAGAGCTCGAAATATTTATTGAAATAGAATTTAATAGATTGTTTTTCAACATTTCAGGATCTTGTTCCTTGTGTGTTGATTTCATTTGAGCAGGAGCACATACTTATGTGGCGAGGAGGAGATTGGAAATCAATGTTTACACAAGAAAACGAGCACCAGGAAGCAAATAAAAATCCTGATACTGAGAGAATAGATTCATTGGTAGCATCTCTAGAATCATCACCTGAAGATTTGACAGAAGACGAGTACGAGGAAAATGAAGATGAAAATACTACATACGAGAACTTTGATGACAACCAAAATATGACACCCGATGATAGTGAAGACGATATATCAGAAACCACAAGTAAGCAAGATTGTTTAGAAGGAGTGATGTCGCTCTTAAACCAGGCAGTACAAGATGGAATTGCAGTTGTGCTAGAAGATTCTTCTTTGGATGCAGACGTGGTATATGCAATGGCGGTTGCTTTTGCAAAATCTGCACTACCAGGGCCCGCTTTTAGACACAATCGGCCTGATAAGGTGGCAATGGAGATAACAGAAAGGCAAGAACCCGGAGAAACAGTGGGGAAAGAGGTGGTAAGAGCTTCTGAGCGCAAAAAAGGAAATAAAACAAAAACAAGTCCAAGAACACGGAAGAAGGAAAATTACCTAGATGTAGTTCCACAAGCGACTCTTAGAGTCGATGAACTAGCAAAGCTTCTAGGTTAAGCTTTTGTGCTAATTCATGTATCCTTTGTGTATACTTTTCTCATTATAGTGGCATATAGTTATACAAGTTTATTGTATCATTCTTTTCATAATCTTTAACGGTTGTGTAATTATGATGTATGCTTATAGATTTATGATGTGTTTAAGGGAAGACTTCAGGTATTATGAAAACGTCGAAAGATTAAGACCAAAATGTCGTTTGATACTCTGAATCTGGCAAAGTGAAAATTTTAGTACCCTGAACTTTTTGAAAGTGCAACATGGTATTAGTGGTATTAAAAAGGCTAACCTGACCCGAACCCGAACCCGAACCCGATTAAGACTATTCGGGTCGAGTTAGTCTGGTCAATAATCTTATTTGAGTCAACTTTAAACCCGAATAACCAGAGTGCTAACTAGGTTGGGTAACGGGTTAATTATTTTTGGTTCAGGTCAACCTGTTAACCTCAACAAAGGGTTTTTTTTTTTCGATCTAAAATAGAACAAATAGGAAATTTATGGTCATTTTACTTGTATTCGGGTTGACCCAAACCCGAGTTAATCTGACATGAATTGACCCGAACCCGGCTAACCTCGAGTTCAAATACGGTCGGGTTCGGGTATGTTATTTTTTAGCCTCGACCCGACCTGACCGTACCCGAATTGACCCGAACCAGATCAACCCGACCAGATTAATATCCCTACATGGTACCCTCAACTTGGTTAAGTGGAATTTATGCTATCCCATAACCACTTACTAGTTAAGTTCGTTAGGAATTTAACAAATCTTTCCTCAAAATTACAATATTTATAGTATAACTATCGAACAAGTGTAGAAACAAGCCAAGTCGAGCCCAAGGTTGCTAAAGCTCGAGCTCGGCTCGTTTACAATTATAAGTCTCAAGCCCGAGTTTGTTGCGAGCCTTATACTTTTAGCTCGAGTTCAACTCGCAACATATATCACATGATAGGGATCGATTCATTTTTATGGTTGGTAAATAAAACTGAACTCAATTTAGGTTTTGTACATTAGGCTCGAACTCGTTTATTATACTCGTTATGTATAATATATACAAATGATATGTGATAAAAGTATATATAAAGCTAATGCTGCAACATGTTTATTAATGAGCCCAAACAAGGCTCGAGCTCATTTAATCTTGGATTATTTCGAGCTTTTATAAGCTTGCTTACTACGATCTAAACTCGAACTAAAATCATAAAGCTCGAAATGAGCTCAAGACTTATGAATGTAAATGAGTTGAGCTCGAGCTTCGACAACCTTAGGGCTCAACTAGGCTTGTTTTTTCCTTTATTCATTAATTATATAGTATGAATATTGTAATTTTGAGAATAACGACCATTACATTTCTAACGGACTTAACCGTTAAATGGGATAGGGCAGTAGAAGTTCTACTTAGCCAAGTTGATGGTATTAGTTTAGTTTACGTCTTTAAAAGTTCAGAGTACTAAAAGTTTCACTTTGACAAGTTCAAGATATTAAACTACATTTTGACCAAAGATTAACAATCTATAAGAAACAATGTAACAATGAATCCTTTTTTCACCCAACACTAATTTCGATCACAAGTGGATCGATGATTTCTTAAAACCAAATGAACCCAAGCTGACTTGGATAGACCATATCTGATTTTGAATGCCATTTGCTAGTATGAATGTATGATAGGTCATGAATCGCAAACAGGTCTCGAAATTCACTTCATCACCCTGTATCTTATATATCCGTAGTTGCGGGGGCGGACCTAGGGGGTTCTCGGGAGCTTCACGGAACTCGATGGATGTTTGTCGTCTAGTATAATTTTTCGTTAAAATTCTCAATTTCTCTAAAATGAACCTGGTCCCGAAATTTCGTGTCACACAAGTACATGCATGTCTGGTTTAGTTACTTCACTAATACGTCAAAAGAAATACATGTCATCTTAATTTGTTTACCAGTTTTATTAAAATCCTACATTTGATTTCATTTTTTTTTTCCATTTTTGTGCACCTGGTGACTCAGATCCTGGTCCGCCGCTGCCTAGTTTGGCATGTTATTTTGGTCGGACAAGATCGTATAAAACATTTGTCAAAATTTACATCCTAAGTAAACCCGTTAATAACAAAACAAGACTTGCCACCGCATGAAGCGCGAGAATCACAACTTTTGTTTCATGTAAACACATAGCGTGTTTGGATTACTTTATCTTTTAGGCTTATCGGCTTACTAAAATTAGACAGAGCTAATAAGCTATTTTTTCGAGATCACCAACTTCTTAACTTAGTGTGTGTGGTCAAACAATAACAATTAGTAGCATGAGTTAGCGGTAGCCGTGAGCAGTGTTTACTGTTTAATAAAAGTTAAATTCTTTTTGTCAAACGAGCTTTCAATCATAAACCTAAACAAACGCTATTAAAAGCTCCTTGCTAAACACACTTTTTAGCTTATGACTTATATAGGTTCAGAAAGTGAGTTTATAAACTTTTTAAAATTGAAAAAAGCTAATAAGCTGGCAAGATAAGCTACCCAAACACCCCTCAAAATGAAATGGACAAAACACATTACAAGAAAAATTAACTGTAGCACATGAATGCAGTACTTTCCGAAAAGGGGGTGATACCCACACCACATCTTTTGATGCATGCACCACAATTTGTGCATTACAGTATTTTACGGTATAATGTACAAATTGTGATACATGCATCAAAAGATGTGATGTAGGTATCAAATCCCTTTCCGAAAGTAAACTTATGACTAGTTTGTTGTGGTACTCTGTATATAGTACAGTAATAAAGTTCAAAATTAGATGAATGAGTACCTAACCGTATTCTATGAAGTGTCACATTAACTTTCACGTTAGTACTTTTACATTTAATGACATAGCACTTTCATGAAATTGGCATAGCAAACACGAGGGGAATTTAAACATGGGTTTGTCTAACAAGCGGGAAACACTCATCACATAGAGGGGTGTTATTCAGGTTGACGCGGTCGGGTTTAGGTTAATTTGAATGGGGTAATTCGGGTTAAGGTTAAAAAATATAACCGAACCCAACCTTATTTAAAACTAGGGTTAGTCGAGTTCGAGTCAATTCGGGTTCGAGTCAATCCAAATATAAGTAAAATGATTAACAAAAACTGCTTACTTCAATATATTTACATTGTAAACGTTTAAAAGAGTCAAGTTAATCGGGTTCGAGTCAATTCGGGTTGAGGCTAAGAAAAATATCCGATCGCGACCTTATTTAGAACTAGGGTTAGTCGGGTCCGAATTGACCCGAATAAAATTATTGACCATAGTAACCCGACCCGAATAGGCTTAATCGGGTTCGGGTCTGGTTAGTTTTTTGACACCCCTAATTACACACCAACTTTCCTTTTAAATTACAAATTGCATTTAATATACAATGAGTATTGCTACATTCACATACAATTTACAAAAACAAATCCACGCAAAGGTGTTGACAACATGTGATTGGTGTATTTTGATATAATTTCTTTCTCTTCTCTTTCATCACACTAATCACATGTTGACAACTCCTTTGTGTACATTTGTTTTTGTAAGTTGTATGTGAATGTAGCCAGTGGCGGACCCAGGATTTTAGAAGGCGAGGGGCAAAAAATTTTTTTTTGATAAAATTCGTGATGCATTTTAATAAAAAGGTCATATATATATATATATATATATATATATATATATATATATATATATATATATATATATATATATATATATATATATATATATATATATAGTGTAAGGTTATTGTCAGAACCAAATAAAATGCGAGAACTGCGAGAACCAGCTTTGTACTACTAATAATGCATGATTTATATCATATCAATGCATGATGGCAATTTTGAAAATATATGCAACTTTTTCTAGAAAAAAAAATTAAATTAAGGGCAAAATATGTATTTTAATCCTTCCATAAAAATAGGATCCTATAACTCCCTTCCCCTAATTAACTCCCTTCCCCTAATTAATTTTTTCTCTGTAAACCCAAAACTGCCGCTCCATTTAACCTAATTAATCTTTTTCTCTTTCTACAACCACAAAACTGCCGCTCCATGTTTCTTCTCCTCTTCCCTTCTCTAAACAGAAAATCAGCAAAGATCGATCATGATTATGATTATGATGGATGATATAAACGTTTTCATCTGTGACGCCCCCTCTCTGATTCATTGTTCGACAAAAAAACAAAACATCGATGATCACTTTCTTGTTGTCGACATGCATTAATATCTTTTTGTTATTGATCTTGGGATTTTATTTTGCATAACATAGCAGCCATAAGGTTTGATTTAATTTATTTTGCTTCTTATGTTTTTTGTCGACATACATAATATTTTTTGTTACTGATCTTGGGTTTTTGTTTTATTTTGATGAAGTAAGTTTTCTCATTACTACACATTGATTTCGGATGTATTATTTCGTTTTAGCTTTGGGTGATTCACCAATTAAATAATCAGGATCTGTCAGTAATCAGTGTTGACTTTTTAATCAAACTAATCATTCTGAACCTGATTGGAACTGATTACTGAGATTAATATATAATCACCTAAAAATGATCCTTCGAAATTCACAATTATTATATTTTCAGGTTTAAGCACGTATCACTTGATGTTAATGCTAATATTTTTTCTTTAAGAAACGCCATCTTGTTTTAGATATAAATCTTTAATGATTACTATATTTGATTACTGTTTTATGTGGTGGACTGGTGGTTAATAGAATGAATTATTCTTGGTTAAATGCATTGACAATTGATCATTCATTGCAGCCACAATAACTGTAGATAATCTTTAGTAACGCATGTATACTTTAGATGTAGAACCTTCGAGTGTAACTTGAGTATGTGCAACTGGTATCGTGAGTTTTTTTGGTTTGCGAATAGTGTGGAATAGGCAACGGTTCAAATCTTACTTTTTATTCCTCTTATCGTTTCAGTGTGCACATGTGTTTTTGAGTGTGCATATGTGTTTTTACAGTTGTGAATTTGAAACCTTCTATGCATATGTGTTTTTACAGTTTCATGAACTTGTTTCTTTTGTTTAATTTCAGCTGTTATGGAAAGGATTGTGTACAAGGATTAAAAATACATGTGTACATATGCCTACAAAGAGATCGAGAAATCGAGAGTGGCCAATGAGGAAAAACACATGTGTACAAAGAGATCGAGAGTGGCCAATGAGGAAAAACACATGTGTAGAAAGTGGCCAATGAGGAAAGACACGTGTACAATGAGAAAAAATAAAGAGATCTAGAGTGGCCAATGAGGAAAAACACATGTGTAGATTGCATAAAATTGCATAAATGTATTAATAAAGTTTTATTGTTTGTATACATACTTATGTAATATTTTTTTTATAGATACATGGCCAATGAGGAAAAACACATGTGTAGATTGCATAAAATTGCATAAATGTATTAATAAAGTTGTTGTTTGTATAAAATTGCATAAATGTATTAATAAAGTTTTGTTGTTTGTATACATACTTATGTAATATTTTTATAGATACACGTGCAAATAAAAAACACCTATGCAAAAAACGGAAAATACAATTATCAAATAATGCAAAACACATGTGCACACAATGTAAAAAAAAATAAAAAATAATAAAAATCCTTGAATTACTGGAACTTAAAAAAACGTTCTTTGAAAAAAAAAATCAAATATAAAAGAAAGTAATTTTACCATTATACCCTTTTGAATTAAATTATACAAATTAATATAAGAAAAAATCTGATTGGTTGATGCTGGTTCTCGCAGTTCTCGCAAATTATTTGGTTCTGAAAATAACCCTTCCATATATATATATATATATATATATATATATATATATATATATATATATATATATATATATATATATATATATATATTTTACACTAAAAACTGATATTTTTTTATATTAAGATAGAGATCTAAGGTTTTTTAAATTGTTTGATCTTAAGATGGGGGGCAATTTAATTTTGTAATGGGGTGTACTTTAATAAAATGGTCATAAAAAAAAAATTTTACCCCTAAAAATTGATAATTTTTGGCGAACCATGGAGGGCACCCCCCCCCCCCCCCCTAAGTCCTATGTAGTTCCGCCCCTGAATGTAGCAATACTCATATACAATAACTAAACTTGTAAATTACCATATTTAAATCTGATTTTTAATCAGATACACTAAAAATTTTCTTTTATACTCGTAATAACTTTAAACCTTGCTCTGGGGGCAACTATTAAACAACCCCAACAATAATACAAAACTGGAAACATGGTTTTTATAGACTTGATGCATTTAAGAAAACTAAAAAATCCGATATTTTTATAAAATAAAAAAAATGAGATTTGCTAAATAAAATCCTATAGGTTTTCTTTAAGCTTTTTAAATTTATAAAAATGACAATTAATGAACTCATATGTTTCATAATTAAATACTTTTAATTTTTTTTTAAAGTAGTAAGTGATGTTAACTATAAAATGTTTGATGTTTATTAGAAGTTAATTATGAAATATTTAAACAAAATTTATAGGATTATTGTTGAAGCAAATTCCCGCTGTTCGTCCTTATTTTCTTTGGTGATGTTCTTTAGTGTGTCAAAGAAAGGGAGGGCTCTTTCCGCTGATTTTGATAGGAATCTGTTCAAGGCTGCTAGTTTCCCACTCAGGCTTTGCATCTCCTTTAGGGTTTCCGGGGATTTCATCTCTGTGATGGCCCTTGTCTTTCGGGGGTTAGCCCTTATCCCTTCCGACGTCACTATGTAGCCGATGAACTTTCCTTCCTCTACCCCAAAAGAACACTTTCGCGGGTTCAACTTCATGTTTATCTTCCCAAGGTTATCGAAAGTTTCCGCGATGTCAGCTATCATTTCGCGTTCCGTTCGGCTTTTTATGACCATATCATCCACATATGCTTCCAAGTTCTTCCCTATCTGCGATTGAAATGTGGAGTCCACCAACCGTTGATAGGTTGCTCCGGCATTTTTTAATCCGAACGGCATTTTGGTGTAACAGTACGTCCCCCGTTCAGTGTAGAATGCCGTTTTTTCCTCATCATCTTTATTCATCTGGATCTGGTGGTAGCCCTTGTAAGCATCTAGGAAGCACTTATATTTATATCCCATAACGGATTCAATTTTTCAGTCTATCTCTGGCAGAGGGTAGTAGTCCTTAGGGCACGAAGAGTTTAGGTTCTTGAAGTCAATACACATCCTCCAGCTTCCGTCACATTTTTTAACCAACACCGGATTGGCTATCCATGTTGGGTATCTTACCGGGCGAACTATTCTGGCTTTAACCCATTCCTCCACTTCTTTATTGATCACCTGGTTTTTCTCTCGCGAGAATGTTCTCCTTTTTTGGGCGATCGGTGTGTCAGAGACGTTTACGCAGAGGGAGTGTTGTATCAGGCGCCTCGGCACTCCGGTCATGTCCGCCGGCTCCCAAGCAAAGATATCTTTGTTCTTTCTCAAGATCTCGATGAGTTGCCTCCGGCATTCCCGTGAGAACCTTGTTCCTAAAGCTACTCGTTGCTCGGGATAGGCCGCATTAACCAAGATATCCTCCGTTGGTTTTTGGTCCTCTTTAGGTTCCTGGCTCCCGATCTCTGTTTCCCTCTCGGAAGGGCAACCTTTCCTAGGGTCATGTCCTTCTTCTAACCTTCTACATTCCATAACTACCGCTCTTTTGGCGACCAGGGTAGCTATTGATCCTCCCGGAGTGGGGAACTTCATCATCGCATTGATGGTCGAAGGTATGGCTCTTAATTCTTTTAAACCTGTTCGTCCCAGTATTACATTGTAAGGAGAAGGCGACTTCAAGACCGTAAACGTCATCATAACCGTCCGGAACAGGCCGTGATCCCCAACACGCACTTCTAGTTCGATCTTTCCCATTGGCTGAATGACTTCGCCGGAAAAGCCTACCAACGGTGAACTGGTTTCTTGTTGCCTGGATTGAATTGACGGGCACAAGTTTCTGAAACAATGTTCGTACATGACTTGGACGGAGGCACCTTCGTCCACGAATACCCTTCTCACAAAATAACCTTCTATCTCCGCTTCCACAATTAGTGGTTCTTCGGACAGGTCATCCGCATCTATCCGGGGAAAGGATATAGGGACATTCATCCAGTCTTCGTCATAGAATCTGCCCTTTCTTTTACGGTCTTCCGAGTAATGACGGACCATGTTGGTCACCTTTTCTTTTCCGTTGTGACCTCTCGGTCTCTCCCTTTCCCTTTTGTTGGACGTTCTTAACCAAATGATCCAATTTCCCAGATTCAAGAGCCACTTCCAGCTGCCTTTTTAAGTGGTAGCAGTCATTGGTTAGATGGCCTCTCTCTCCATGATATTCACAGAACCGGTCCTCATTCTCTTTGCTCGACTTTCCTTGTAACGGGGGTGGTGGGGGTAGGTTTAGGTGGTGTTCTGTGGAAAGTATTTCCTTAGGCTGTTTAGATAGGCCGGAGAGCAAGATCCGATGGCCGTCGGGCTTATTAATATCATTGCGTCTGGATTCATTTTGGGGCCGCGTCTCGGTTTTCGGAGAGACATATGGGGAAAATACCTCTCTCTGTCGGGAGTCATTCCTTTCCCAAGGCCGCCGGTCACTCCTTCTCCTGTCTACAAATCCTCCTCTGAAGTTCCGGTCCCTCGTTGCCGAAAGATTGCCTCTGCGTATCGACTCGTGTGCCTCTCCTTTTGGCAGCTCGGTGTTTTTGTATGCCTCTTCTGCCCTGACATAATCGTCTACCCGGGTCATCATTTCTTTAACGGTCTTAGGGACTTGATCGGAAAACTTTTTAGCCAAGTCGGGGCATCGGTGAGCACTCATGAACGCTGAGATCTTCATGAGCTCTAGGACCCCCGGTATCCTGTTGGCTTCATCGGTCCACCGTTCCTTGAAGTCAGACAACGCTTCATTTGACCTTCTTGCTATCCGGGTGATTTCCGTGGGGTCTTTCATGTTTTTCTGGCGTAAGGCAAATCTTGTGGTGAACTGATCCCTGAGATCATCCCAGCTATCGATGCTCCCCGGTTCTATGTTGCTGAACCAGCCTTGTGCAGCTCCGTCCATGGTTTGCTGGAACATTCGGCACCATACATGCATTGGCCATTCCCCTTGATTGGCTGTCCCACAAAACGGTTGATGTGGTCATCCGAGTCGGCCAAACCGTCGTATAGCTTCAGGTTAGTGGGCATGGTGTACTTGGGACCAGCGAATTCCACTATCCTCCTTGTGAAGGGTGACCGAGCCACTTCCTTATGGGGTTTGCTGAGGTCATCCTTGGGATTCGGTTCAGCATCTTCTTCCTGCTCATCTTCGTCTCCGAACGTAAGTCGGATGGGTTTGATAGCACTGGCTCCGGTTGCATTGTACCTCTTAATGAGAGCCTCTAACGACACCATCTGGGCTTGTATTTGCTCCGGTATTCCGGAGGTTTGGCCGTTGAAGACCCCACTCCTCCCTATGTGTTCCGGAGGGGAAGGGGGTTCGGGTGGAGGTGGTAACTCCGGACCTGTCATTCGATTCTCCGGGTAGAATGAATCAGGGTCCCACGGATGGCGCCAATTTGTTGAAGCAAATTCCCGCTGTTCGGCTTGACTTGGGAGTTCAGCTTCTATCAATGGTGCCGGAGGGAAATAAGCGTTCCTTCCTGCACAATGGACAACACGCGTTAGCCTCGCCCTGGATGATATCCAGGACCAAGCTCCGGCGTGAAAGTAAGGAGAGGGTAGTAAATGTGGTAATTAATGTAGTGGTTAATGTAGGTGTGTGTATTTATTGCAAAAAATTAAATGTGTTGGGGTATTTATACTACCCCAACTATGTACATGCGTCACTGTAGATTCACTGTTCGCGCAGACCTATATTACCTGCCTGCAGGTCTACAGTCACCCTACTTGATAGGGTACGTGGTGAGAATCCCGTAAAACCCGGCTTCTGTCACTTGTCGTCCGGACGGTAAAGCATACCCTCCGGTTGATGATCTTGCCGGACACCAGGTCGTCCGGACACATACGCCAACAATTATGTTTAGCAAATCTAAAACAAAATATTTTGTGTCTCGGGATTTTTTGTGACAGGACAAGCCATTAAATGCTTCAAAGAACGCTCCAAAGGGTAAGTTTTGAAAGTAGGCCCAACTGGTCCAGCCCATTAAATAACCCAATAATTTCCATATTCATTTAAGTAGCCAACTAAAAAACATGATGATTCCCCACTCAATGTAAACTTGAGGTTGAAAAGCAAAGTTTAAGAACAAGTGGAGGCAGATCAAGATTCAAGAAATAGTATTAAAAGTGCTTGAATACACTCACAGTTATACGAATAGAATGAAATGATAAATGGTTTTGTTAGTTTTTATTTTATGTTATCTAAGAGCATATGCAATGCATATAGTTTATAAAGATGAAGTCCCCCTCGACAGCCCGACGAGTCATTCACTAAAAAGGACCCTCCTTGCGATGCGCAGTGCGCTCTTCTTTGAATTATTCGGTCATGCAATGCAGTTAGTTTATAAAGATTTTTTGATTTTGACGCGTCACATCTTTATTTATCATTCATAATCACAAAGTCATATTCATAAATTACCTCCAATGCATCAAACTTTAACATAAGCTTTTAAAAACTAAAGAAGGGGTTGGAATTGAAATTGAAAAATTAATGCTTGAACAAGAGCTCCAAGTTATAAATCAAATACTAGAGCATTCGCAACACATTAGTTTTCATATGACTTTTCACTATTTGGAAAAGCTATTAATATTACTTGAAGCATTGAGACAAAGACTTTGCAAATGGCTTTTTGAGGAATAGCTTGTAAAGCACCAAGCGGTTGATAGAAAAAGCAAGAAGCCATTCTCATGAGTTATGCATTAATTGTGAAACAAAGAAATTGATATAAAAACTTATGCATTGTAGATGTTGTTAGAGTTTTCAAGTTATAAACATTTATTGTCACAAGTTTTTACTCTCAACGCAAAAAGTCATTTGAATGACTTTTTCAAATAGTGTAGTTTTAGAAAAACATAAGTTAACTTCCTTTTCTATTTATTTTCATTTCTTGGAACTTCGCAAGAATTTGTCAATATTTCCAATTCAATCGTCTCTAAGTTAGAACCGGTTGAAAAAATGTTTGAACCATGTTGATGATCAAATTAACAAATGTAACAAAACTTATCTATACTACATATAATGGGTGCATGGTCAAACTTTCAAAAGTGAAATCTTAAAAGTCAAAGGTGAGAGAAATGCATAGTATAATTAATACTCTTATTAAAGAGGAGTGATACATCCACACAAAACCATCCACAAAAAAAATTCACACGCTGAGGTGGAAGTGGATGATTGGTTTTTTGTGGGATCCACTCTCACAAAAAACCAATCATCCGCTTCCACCTCAGCGTGTAAATAACCAATTAAAACACATTTATTAAAAAGTACAATAAAATTTTCACAATGTATAATTTAAACAAGTTACAACATAATGCAAAATATAAAATAATTAAACACACTAGTTAATGTTATTTTTAAAACACCCTAAAATGAAAAATACATGTTATTATACACATTATACAAATTAATAAAACACACAAAGCTTAATACAAGCTAACAAGTGATGGTATATATAGTTTTGAAAACTGGACCGGACCAAATGGTTCAACCAGGAACCGGTTCGGCTAACCAATAAAAGCCATCCGAAAACGAACCAGAGAGGACCCGTTGAAACCGATACAAACTGATTGAATTAGGTCTCATCGAGATCTATTTATCCGGTTAATCGTCACAGGGTACCCGCATCCAAAACGTGCTGGTACCTTGCTATATTATATATAAAAGAAAAACCAAAAAGTAAAAAGTGAAAAGTTGAAACTAAAAAAAGAAATGTTGAAAACATATATTTCAAAACGAAACTATTAATACACATCGAAAACCGGGTTGACCCGGGACGCTTCAAACCCGGCGGGTTGACCCAGTTTAATTTGACCCGTTTTCGACCAAACCCATCGGGTTGACTCGGTTTAAATCGACCCTTTTTTCGACCGGAACGGTTCAACCGGTTGAACCACCCGGGTCGAACCGAGTTTCAAAACATTATGTTTAATACCAAAATCTTCAAACTTTTATTATTTTTCGTTTATAACCCATAAACTTTGTTTTATCAATAAACGATCTTTCGCTATAAAATTTCGTTGCTATGTACGGATACTCGTCTAGTTAGCTACAATGTGTATGTATATCTTTAAGAATCATTATTTTCTGTTGAGGTATCTGAAGAAAATATAGGCGGCTCAACCGTGTACCATTTCTGAAGCCTTTTTTTTTGGCACTTCAAAATATCTAGTAAGGTCCGAATCTAAAACCTCTTGTGAAGACCATCAATACGCCTTGTCCACTAGACCACCTTCTTCGTACTAAATTTATACGCCATTATTATGCCATACGTAAATTGTGTTAAAAACATAGGTATATATGTTTTAGTATTGAATTGTCATAGATCTTTATTTGGTTAGAAACCAATCAAACTACGTACCTAAACTGAAATTTTGAATGTTTAGTGGCTGCTACTATTCCTGTTATCTTTTTTTCCTTTTGAAAAGCTAATAAATGATTTATGTGGAAACTTTATTGATGTTTTGTGTCTCTTGCATATGAACAAGGAACGTCATTAAACCATCTTATTAGAGCATCCACTATGGGAGATCTAAGAATAGGTTTATAATTGTTGAAAAGGTTTATGTTTCATTGCAACTATAGTGGATTTTCATTTCATGTCTACGTGGCATGCAAAAGGTCCTAAACCTTCGACCTCTTCATATATCATCCTTGCTTCAGAGTGAAATGACTAAAATGCCCAAGCGTGAAATGACAATGTCTCACCTACGACAAGGGCAATTTTATTAATTTCACTTCGAAACAGGGACGATTTTCACACCAAAAGTTTCCTACATGACCGACACTTGCGCTTTAGAAAAGATAGGGACAACAACCATAGTTTGGACACACTATAGGGAAGATTTTTGCAATTTACTCTATTATGAAATATAGGTGTAAGCATTGCATAATATGAAGCACTTATATTTATCTGATTAAGGTTACACCCTTTTATGAAAAGGGTCAGATTATATGGAACCCTCCCCCTTCTCTTATGGGGGGGGGGGGGGGTTCCAATCATTGCACATATCAAAAAATTGTACAGTGTGCATCATGGTATTGTACTATTTGCTTCGCGATTTGTACAATTAACACATAAGGAGGTTTCTATAACATATCTCCTATGAAAATACTTTTAAGTATCCTTGTAAAACTATGTGTCATCTATTTATTGAGGAGAGTTATTTTACATACAAAACTTTTCTCACATATCAAATGACTTATCTCCACCATCTATCTAAAAAGAAATCATTGGCCGAGATTAAAATAATTTTATTATTTCACTTATTTTTTATAATTTAAATATCTCTTAAATCGTTAATCGTTAAACGAAAATATTTACACCGTCGCGATTAGCATTTAATTATCTTTATATAGACGGGCACTTTGATATACTTTCGAAAAAAGAAAAAAAAAAACGTTTTCAAGTTTTTTCTTTTTTTTACGTTACTAAAATTTGCATGAAAAAAATCATATATGATTAAAAACTAAATTGAATATCACATGTGATATTAGTGTTAAATCATATATGAATGTAATATCACATGTGATATGATATGTATATCATATGTGATTTTACACTAATATCACATGTGGTATTACATATCATATATGATTTAACACTAATATCACATGTGATATTTAAATTAGTGTTTAATCATATATGATTTTTAATGCAGATTTCAGTAACGTAAAAAAGAACGAAAAACTTTAAAAAAAATGTGTAAAATACGATTTTTTTTACAAAAGTATATCAAAGTGCCTATTTATAGAAAGATAATTAAATGCTCGTCGCAATGATATATTTTTATTCGCTTAACGATTAACGGTTTGAAAGATATTAATATTTGAAAAAAATGATGAAAGTATGTTTTTCATACATTAGATCAAATAAAAATAAAAGGTGGAGATTGATCCATTGATATGTAAAAAATATTTTGTCCTCAAATGATCTTAAATCTTATTTATTTGGTCGAAAATATACTTTTTTTTGGGAGTAAACTGCAAGATAATCATCCCTGTGGTTCATCAAATTTGGCACAAAATATCCTCTGCTGTTATTATTAGCAAATATCATCCCTAAAAGGCCAAATGTATGACATATTACATCCCTTAGTGGATTAAGGTAAGGGTAAAACGGTTTTTTTTCTACATGTTCTTTTTCTTCTGAAGCTAAAGTATATCATGTGGAATTGTTGATTAAGAAAATGTGATTTTAATTGTAACATGTCATATCTTTTAGGGATGATATTTTCTATTAATATCAACAAAAGATGATTAGTGTCAAATTTGATGAACCACACGGATAATTTTCGCAGTTTACTTCGACAGTCAGTGTCGAGTCAGAGTAATCAATCATGTGCTATTTGGAACACATCTATTGACATCTTTAGGCTAAACACAATGGTAACCTAAGTCAAGTCACCCATTCCACACCAGTTTTTTCTCTCCGACGACCTGACGACGACCTAGTTGCCACAAGGGTGATCTAGTTATTTTTTTTTTTTTTAAAAATTCAAACATTTTTTATTTATAGGATGTAAAGTGGTAAAGTTTTTTTAAAAAAAAAGTTTTTTTTTTTTTTTTTTTTTTTTTTTTTTTTTTTTTTTTTTTTTAATTACCAAACGGTACACAAAAGGGGAAGAGAACTCGGTTGAATCCACAAGCTAGTTCATCACTTGTGCCCAATCAACCGAAGCCAACCAACCACCCCACAATGGGGCAGCCGGTGGCAACCGAAGGTCACCCCCTTCGGTTCACCTATCCATTGTGTTTAGCCTTAAGAGCATAAATCATTTTCATGTGTATAAGAATATTTTAACCGACCTATATTTAAGGGGAATTGATTTGCACACTTCTAAATTTTATTAGGACACTCTATTATATGTATCAAACACTTGTACTTTAAGTATAATCTGCTTTAATTACTTATACATTTGAGTGTCCCAATAATATTTAAAAGTGTGCAAATCAATTGCCATATTTAAGAGTACGTTGTTGTCCAATTAGTCACATTTTTTTAAAGGCATTCAATATATTGAAAGCACAACAAAACGGTACAAACAAAATGACGTGCTTGCTTTCCAAACGAGACGATTAAAGAGAGAGGAACCTGAGTACCTAACCAAGAAAATACAAAACAAAACACAACTCGGACAATAAAAGGCCCTAGAATCACATTCTTTTTGTAGTCAGTTATTAAGTTTTTTACTTCTCCTAGCATGTAACAAATTTTGCAATAAATTTTTGAATGAAATAACAGTACAAAAAATGGGGACAAAAATCCATACAATATTGAACATTAAATGAGGTCATTGCACAATTTTTATGCTTTACATGTGAAATAAAATTTAAGAGGTTGCAATTGTCGACATGACACGATAATCGACATGCCTAATTCGTTTGATAAACAAGTCGTATTTCGGTTGAGTAAGTATTAATTATGTCAACTCGTGAACCCATTTAAATATATTAGCAGGGTATTCGTGCATTGCGGCGACGGATACCCTGTGATTCAAGTCCAGGCACAAACAAAATAACAATGACGAGCTGATTAACCTGAGAAAAAACAAGAAGAAAATGATTCAGGTTCGGTCCGATTAATTTGTTTTTACCGGTTTCGACGGTACTCTCAGGTTTGTTTCAGACGGCTTTTACTGGCTAGCCAAACCGGTGGTGACTCTGATTCTCGGTTAAACCGGTTGAACCTGTTGATGAGTGTCTAAAAACTCATCATTTTTGTACTGTTAAAATGCCAAAAACATCTGAAAACACTCAGAAATGCATCAAAATGATAAAAATATCACAAATAAGTGTTTTATGTGTTTTAAATGCAAAAATATCAAAATCTGGTGAAAAACGTATCAAATTTGCATAATTGGCAGTTTTAGTCCCCCAAGTTTCAAAAGTTGTCAAAAACAGTCCCTGGTAAATCTAAATAAAGAGAAATGTTATTCAAGGTCCCTGAAATATTCTAATTTGTCAAAAATGGTCCTTGAATAAATCTTTTGTAAAATGGCAGAAAAGGTCCCTGAACTTTCAAAATTGTCAAGTTTGGTCCCTGGAAAATTTGAAATTGTCAAAACTGGTCCTTGTACTTTTAAAGCTTGTCAACATTGGTCCTTGTATTAACTTTGAGAAAATTACAGGAATGGCCCCTCAAGTTTGGAAGAATTACAAAACTAGTCCTTGTCTACTAAGCCTTGTCAAAATTAACAAAGACCCCTTTTGAATTGTGACCCCCCCTGCCATTTTGACCTTTGACCCTTTCCCTGTTTTGACCCCTTGGTCAAATCCAGTCAACTAGCAGCTTTTCCCTCCTTCCACCTCCTTCCCCACTGGACCACAACCCTGCTACTTCTGCAAACACCCATCCCATCCACCTTTTCCCCTTATCTCTTCCACATCCACTCATCATCACCCTACACCTCCACCCCCCCTAGTTGCAGTAAAAAGGTCAACAGAAGTCAAAATTGGGTTTCCCGCCAAAATTGACAAAAGTGCCAAAATCCACAAAAGTGACCCATTTGCCCTGGAATCAAGTGGGATTATCTCATAAGGCCACGTGGAGCTCAGTGGATGTATAAAAAGGATGAAAGAGGAAGAGATAAAGAGTAGTTAGTTTTTATTTTTTCTTTGTATGTCGTTTTTCTTTAAGTTATATTAATTAGTGTTTAAGAATGTAATTTTAAGCTTCAGTGTGTTAAGCTCTAGTAACTTTATCATTGTAATCCAGTTTCAAATATCAAGTCAAGGTTTTAATACTATTTCATGTTTCCAAGTTCACTGTTTCCAATTTCAGTTTCAAACTTCTATTATCCAAGGTACTAATGGCTTATTTTAAGCTTAAACAAGTTTATTTAAGCTCTTCATGGCTTTTAGTAAGCTTGCCAATCAATTCCAAGCAATTTTAAATACTGGTCAACGAAAGTCAAAGGGAGGGAAATTTTTGTACTTTGGATATCAGGCTAAACTTGGAAGTACTTGCAGGGCGTGTGTGATCTTGTTTAAATCTTATTCAGCTCAGGATATAAGGTTCTCAGTTTGCTCCTTTCATTCTCAAGTTTTTAGTATAAAATCTCTAAAATTAGTCTCTTTGTTAGTTACTGTGTAAGACTGCTCATTTATGATAATTTTGGTGTAACTTAAGTTAGTTTGAGCTCCTGTATATACTGCATGCTCTAATTCAGATATTTGCTTTGAAAGATGCCATTACTGCCACTTAAAGTGGTGTTTGGCACTAGGTGTCAAACTGAGATTGAGGGTAGTCCAGTGACTAGCACTAGTTACTTTAATCTCATTTAGGTATTTTAGGATCATTTCAGTCATTTGACTGCTCTTTAGATCAGTGGAAGTCAAAATTGGATGTCCACTGAATTCATATGAATTTCAGTAAGGGTAGAATGGAGATAGTTTGCATAACAGGTTTATAATCATTAGAGGTAGCTTATTCAGGAGTCATTACATCTTAAATCATCATCTACAATCTGCTTTTGAGGATCAAAACTCATATTGGTCAAACTGCACTTCTGTTTTTAAAAAAAAAAGTCAAATACACCAGGTCTTAACCCATTTTGTGCAGATCTTTGATCATATGCACACTGTTCATTTCAGCTTCTCATGGTCTCAAATTTGGTGTAGTCATAGTCTGCTAGGTGATCTACTTATGTCAACTTTTGGTTTTTGTTTTAGCTTATTAAATAAGCAGTTTCATTAGCTTGAAGTCAGTCCCTGTTTACTGTTTCTGCTGCATCAGTTAGTACTGTCGTTTTTTAGCCATTTTGCTTGGTCTCTTATTGCTTAATTACTTGACCTCAGTAGCTGAAATTTGGTACACATGATCTATGGTTGGTGGTTTTGAGTCCCACACTCTTGTTTTTCCCTTTAGCTTATTACATAAGCTGATGCATAAGCTTAATAAGTGGGGTCAGAACCTGATTTGGCTTAAGTATCAGTTTAGCTTAATCATTGTTAAACTGCTCTTTAGGTGTTAGGATTAGATATAGATAGTTACTTTAGAGTAGATTTGATGTTATTTAGCTTATGTAGTCAGTTGGTACACTTTAGAGCTTATTAGCTTATTTTCCAAATAGCTTATTAGGATCAGTTTCATAGCAGCTCTTAATTATGCCACATAAGGCCTAGTTTTTATATTTTTCCATGCTTTAGATCATCATTTTAGAATTTCCCTGAAGTTTTCATGATTTTTGGTCACTGTTCACTATTTTTCTAGATTTAAAATAGATTTTAATCACTTTTAAATAGCTTTTATTGCATTTAATTCATAAAAAGTTCCAAAAAATAGTTTTTCAATTTTAACAGATTAAGATAAATATAAGAAGCATAAAAAACATTTTTCCCTATTTTTCTCCTTTTATTTGGTATTTTTCATGATTTTAATTAGATTTAAATAGATTTAAATTCATAGAAAATAGGAAATTAATCAGAAAATTACAAAAATAGTTTTGAAAATTCTAGTTTGTTATTTTAAACTTTTCCAAGTGTTAATTTTATTTTTCTAGCTTTATTTCCTAATTTCTTGTATTTTAGGTAATTATTAAATAGTTAAAATAGTTTTTAATTAATAATAATTAATTAAATAGTTATAAAAATAATTTTCTTTTTCTATAAATTTTCTTTTATTATTAGGTTTGTAAAAATGTATTTTTCATATTTTTAGGGTTTATATCGTGTAAGTTTCACGTTTTTATTTGTACGTTTACGTAATTTTGTTTTAAAACGTAAGTTTTAGGTTTTAAACGTTCATCATTTTAAATATAGTGATAGCGTTTATTTAATAGATTTTATCTTTTTAATTTCCTTTAATTTGCATTTAAGCCCCTGTAGTTTATGGGCTTTTTCCTTAGTTATAATCATCTTCAAATTTCTTTTCCCGTTCAAATCTCTCGATCACTACACGTCTGACTATTCTCGCACAGCTCGTTGGGACTTAACGACCTGGGGAAACACTATACTCTCCTGATCTTCATTGCATTCGTGTTTGAGCAGTTTTAAGCTGATTACGGTCTGCCATTCACAAGTGGCAGGCTTGAGTAATTTAGCTTGACTGTTTTGCGCGGATCAAATTTTGGCGCCGCTGCCGGGGAGCAGTGCTAATAGTCTTACGTTTAGCAGATTAGTGATTTGAATAATCACTCCTTGTTCATACCATCTTTTAAAAATCAAAAACCCAAAAAGATTTTCAGTCTTTGTTTTTACATCATGTTTTTCAAAAATACCAAAAATATTCATCTTTACCCTCCTACCCTCTTTAATTCTTCATTCCTTTACCCTCTATCCATTTGATTCTTCTTCTCATGGAATCTCTCGAAGACGAATTCTGGGACGAAGCTGAAAAGCTTCAGACTTTATCACAAATGTCTAGAATTCGCGTTGTTCGTGAAGATCCATTCTTTCTGCGTAGGGAAATGGAAAAAGAAACCGGGGTGAAAAAGGACCAGGTACTTCCCTCTGATAAAGGAAGTGCTAAATACGTCCAACCTACGGTTGTCCAAAGATCTAATCCCTCAATTGCTCCTAAGCCGTCTAGAATTGATTCTAAACTTTCACAGTTTACGGTTAAAAGCAAACATGCAGAATTCAGACAGGTGACTCGCATGAATGACTTGCCTAATCTTTACGTTTCTCAAGAACCAGAACCGGAGACCATAACGGAAGTGGTGGAAATTGCTAGCTCTCAGAGCACACCACTTGTCCCACCTCCGGATTTTTCAAAATATTCTTCGAGACTTGATAGTCATTCAGATCACCATGTTGGTTTTGTTGATTCTTTGAATAAACAGATTCCTTCTCATAACTCTCAAATAGAATCGTTTATTCCTTGTGTCGGTTGTGGTGAGCCTCTTTATGGTTCACCCTGTCGTTGGTGTACATGTGTACAATGTGGTAATGACATCCGTAACGGGAGTTGTTTGTTTTGTGGTTCAAGGAATTCATTTGATTATGATCCTAATCAGAACTCATTTAACGACCCCTCAAACTTTTCCAATTACCCACCACAGCCCGACTCATCTTCATATAACCAACATTACTGCTGTGAATTTTGTGGAGGTCCTCACCAAGGATTTGAGTGCCAATCCGGAAACACGTTTGTCTATGAACAGTTTTCTGGTAACACTCAGGACTTTGGAAATGACCAAATTCCATATTATTCACATGACCACCCACAACAATCATTTTGTTGTGAGAACTGTGGAGGTCCCCATTTCAGCTCTGATTGTCAAACAGGGAATCCATTTCCTTGTAACAATTACGACTATCCATGTCACGACCAACCTCCACAGTGCCAAATGACTCAAACTCCTCAGCAAACCCAACAAGACTCTTATCTAGAACTTCTGGAGTTACTGAAAAGAGGTGAAGAGTTCAATAAAACTATACTTCATAATATTCCCAGTATTTCTTGTGTACATTGTGGGGGTCCTCATGATGATTATCAATGTCAGCCTTCCGGTTTTGACAAATCTCCACTCCCACAATGTCCCGTCATTCCAAATTCACATGAGAAATCCATGGAAGAATTGCTAGCTGAAGAGCAGGCTGCTAAAATAAAATCCCAAATTGCCTTTGAAAAATCTGTTAGGGAATCAATTGCGAAAGAAAAAGCAGCCAGATCTAGCTCGCAGTTTCGTTTCATTCCTGATGACAGTGATGATGAAGATACACTTGATTCATCAAGTTCATCAGATGATATCCCAGCAGTTGAGATTCCATCTCAAACAACTGCTATCACACCCGAAGCTCCCACTCACTCTCTGAACATGGGGGACGAGCATCTTGACACTGTTCCTGAAAAGGAATCGGGCGAATTCATAAAGTCTAGTGTTGAGAACCTTGTCCCAATCCCAAGCGAGTCTCAGGGAACTTCTGATCATGTGTGTGATTCTATCTCCCCTCTTGAGTGTTCAAAAGATCATTTTGAAACTTTCTCCGATGTTAGCGACGATTGTACTTCTCATGGAAACATCGAGTATGTTGAGGCATCACTCCCACAGTCTGATGCTGATCATCATCTTGAGGAGTTCACCGATGAGTTCACTCACACCAATCCACTTTCATCAGAAAGTAGTGATAATCTTTCTGATTTCAAAGTTGATCTGGGAGAGACTGAAAGTCTCCTTGATAATGATCGTTCACTCACTTCTTATCCCAACAGTCCAATTGAGAATGTTAATCACTTTGTTCCTGAAACATTCAAAACTACTTTCACTAATCCTCTATTTGAATTCGACTCTGAATTCACTTTAATTTCTGAGAATCCACTCTTTGATACTCAGATTGAGGATAGTGATGAGTCTACAGTGGAACAAGAATCCACAACTAATCCTCTATTTGAATTCGACTCTGAATTCACTTTAATTTCTGAGAATCCACTCTTTGATACTCAGATTGAGGATAATGATGAATCTACAGTGGAACAAGAATCCACAGATTTACATCTTGTGATTGATTCTCTTCACGAGGAGTTCGCCGGTGAACTCACTCATATCATATCTCCACCGGAGTATGATAACTCCCAATTTGATCATGACACACCCGAGATTTGTCTTGATCACATAAGCTTAAATGATGAGATTCATAATCCTGAAATTATGGATCCTCCTATGGATGAAGATGATGAGTTAGTCATGATATTTATCATGATTTTCTTTCTCTTCTTCACCTATCCCGTGGCTTCTCCTGTTCTTCACTCTTTCGGGAATGAAGACATTATCTTTGACCCAGGCATTTCCATATACCATTTGTGAGCCGGGTCTGTCTGTCTGTATCTCATCGGTGTGGAACTTTCACGTACTTCAATGTTTATCCAAACATCTTGAATGAAAGTCCGATGGAGATTGTCTCTTCCACTTACTTCCCCATGAACCAATTAATTCGGGGTCGAGTCAAGCTAGCAACTCGGTAATCAAAAACAGTAGCTTAACATGGGTTTTCACCCGTGTGTACCACCCTAGTGTGGGGGAGATGCCCCACATGATGTATATAGACCAAAAAAAATGAATGAAAATTGTAAATATTGAAAAAGAGAATAATTGTTGTGTTTCTACACTTAGCTAGGTTTATTATCTTTTTACGTTCTAAGTTTCGGCATAACAGCCGGTACTTTGAATATTGAGGACAATATTCATTTCTAAGTGTGGGGGGGAAATTCTGGCGAATTTGATCATAAAATGTACCATTTTAGTCCCTTTTTCCCCCAAAATGGCCAAATTTTAAAATTTTTTTCTTAGTGGAAGTACTATGTACTAAACACAACAAATGGTAATCAGTCCACCATGTCTAACCCACATAAGGACTGGCTAATCCAGGAGCAAACGGCTCTTGGTAAAGATATCTCAAATCCGTTGACGGCTTACAATTTGCCCAAAATTGTATGGTATTCAGCTCACCATATCCTTAAAAGTGAAGAGTTGGCTAGCCCGCAAGTTTATGGCTTGTGGTAAAGGCAGTGGAAAAACCATAATTGGTAATCGACTCACCAAAGATAATACTGATAATTTATCTAAGAGTTGGCTAGTCCAGAAGGGTACGGCTTCTGGTAAAGACAAATCAAATCCGTTGAAAGCTGATGATTTGCTCAAAATCATTTGGTTATCGGTGTACCAAGGTTCTTACTTGAACTGAAACATTTGGCTACTCCAGAAGTAATGGCTTTTGGTAAAGAGATTGAAATCCATTAATTTTTCTCAAATCATTGCTAGGGACTAGCAATATCTTAGTGTGGGGGATTGATGAGTGTCTAAAAACTCATCATTTTTGTACTGTTAAAATGCCAAAAACATCTGAAAACACTCAGAAATGCATCAAAATGATAAAAATATCACAAATAAGTGTTTTATGTGTTTTAAATGCAAAAATATCAAAATCTGGTGAAAAACGTATCAAATTTGCATAATTGGCAGTTTTAGTCCCCCAAGTTTCAAAAGTTGTCAAAAACAGTCCCTGGTAAATCTAAATAAAGAGAAATGTTATTCAAGGTCCCTGAAATATTCTAATTTTTCAAAAATGGTCCTTGACTAAATCTTTTGTAAAATGGCAGAAAAGGTCCCTGAACTTTCAAAATTGTCAAGTTTGGTCCCTGGAAAATTTGAAATTGTCAAAACTGGTCCTTGTACTTTTAAAGCTTGTCAATATTGGTCCTTGTATTAACTTTGAGAAAATTACAGGAATGGCCCCTCAAGTTTGGAAGAATTACAAAACTAGTCCTTGTCTACTAAGCCTTGTCAAAATTAACAAAGACCCCTTTTGAATTGTGACCCCCCCTGCCATTTTGACCTTTGACCCTTTCCCTGTTTTGACCCCTTGGTCAAATCCAGTCAACTAGCAGCTTTTCCCTCCTTCCACCTCCTTCCCCACTGGACCACAACCCTGCTACTTCTGCAAACACCCATCCCATCCACCTTTTCCCCTTATCTCTTCCACATCCACTCATCATCACCCTACACCTCCACCCCCCCTAGTTGCAGTAAAAAGGTCAACAGAAGTCAAAATTGGGTTTCCCGCCAAAATTGACAAAAGTGCCAAAATCCACAAAAGTGACCCATTTGCCCTGGAATCAAGTGGGATTATCTCATAAGGCCACGTGGAGCTCAGTGGATGTATAAAAAGGATGAAAGAGGAAGAGATAAAGAGTAGTTAGTTTTTATTTTTTCTTTGTATGTCGTTTTTCTTTAAGTTATATTAATTAGTGTTTAAGAATGTAATTTTAAGCTTCAGTGTGTTAAGCTCTAGTAACTTTATCATTGTAATCCAGTTTCAAATATCAAGTCAAGGTTTTAATACTATTTCATGTTTCCAAGTTCACTGTTTCCAATTTCAGTTTCAAACTTCTATTATCCAAGGTACTAATGGCTTATTTTAAGCTTAAACAAGTTTATTTAAGCTCTTCATGGCTTTTAGTAAGCTTGCCAATCAATTCCAAGCAATTTTAAATACTGGTCAACGAAAGTCAAAGGGAGGGAAATTTTTGTACTTTGGATATCAGGCTAAACTTGGAAGTACTTGCAGGGCGTGTGTGATCTTGTTTAAATCTTATTCAGCTCAGGATATAAGGTTCTCAGTTTGCTCCTTTCATTCTCAAGTTTTTAGTATAAAATCTCTAAAATTAGTCTCTTTGTTAGTTACTGTGTAAGACTGCTCATTTATGATAATTTTGGTGTAACTTAAGTTAGTTTGAGCTCCTGTATATACTGCATGCTCTAATTCAGATATTTGCTTTGAAAGATGCCATTACTGCCACTTAAAGTGGTGTTTGGCACTAGGTGTCAAACTGAGATTGAGGGTAGTCCAGTGACTAGCACTAGTTACTTTAATCTCATTTAGGTATTTTAGGATCATTTCAGTCATTTGACTGCTCTTTAGATCAGTGGAAGTCAAAATTGGATGTCCACTGAATTCATATGAATTTCAGTAAGGGTAGAATGGAGATAGTTTGCATAACAGGTTTATAATCATTAGAGGTAGCTTATTCAGGAGTCATTACATCTTAAATCATCATCTACAATCTGCTTTTGAGGATCAAAACTCATATTGGTCAAATTGCACTTCTGTTTTAAAAAAAAAAGTCAAATACACCAGGTCTTAACCCATTTTGTGCAGATCTTTGATCATATGCACACTGTTCATTTCAGCTTCTCATGGTCTCAAATTTGGTGTAGTCATAGTCTGCTAGGTGATCTACTTATGTCAACTTTTGGTTTTTGTTTTAGCTTATTAAATAAGCAGTTTCATTAGCTTGAAGTCAGTCCCTGTTTACTGTTTCTGCTGCATCAGTTAGTACTGTCGTTTTTTAGCCATTTTGCTTGGTCTCTTATTGCTTAATTACTTGACCTCAGTAGCTGAAATTTGGTACACATGATCTATGGTTGGTGGTTTTGAGTCCCACACTCTTGTTTTTCCCTTTAGCTTATTACATAAGCTGATGCATAAGCTTAATCAGTGGGGTCAGAACCTGATTTGGCTTAAGTATCAGTTTAGCTTAATCATTGTTAAAATGCTCTTTAGGTGTTAGGATTAGATATAGATAGTTGCTTTAGAGTAGATTTGATGTTATTTAGCTTATGTAGTCAGTTGGTACACTTTAGAGCTTATTAGCTTATTTTCCAAATAGCTTATTAGGATCAGTTTCATAGCAGCTCTTAATTATGCCACATAAGGCCTAGTTTTTATATTTTTCCCTGCTTTAGATCATCATTTTAGAATTTCCCTGAAGTTTTCATGATTTTTGGTCACTGTTCACTATTTTTCTAGATTTAAAATAGATTTTAATCACTTTTAAATAGCTTTTATTGCATTTAATTGAGAAAAAGTTCCAAAAAATAGTTTTTCAATTTTAATAGATTAAGATAAATATAAGAAGCATAAAAAACATTTTTCCCTATTTTTCTCCTTTTATTTGGTATTTTTCATGATTTTAATTAGATTTAAATAGATTTAAATTCATAGAAAATAGGAAATTAATCAGAAAATTACAAAAATAGTTTTGAAAATTCTAGTTTGTTATTTTAAACTTTTCCAAGTGTTAATTTTATTTTTCTAGCTTTATTTCCTAATTTCTTGTATTTTAGGTAATTATTAAATAGTTAAAATAGTTTTTAATTAATAATAATTAATTAAATAGTTATAAAAATAATTTTCTTTTTCTATAAATTTTCTTTTATTATTAGGTTTGTAAAAATGTATTTTTCATATTTTTAGGGTTTATATCGTGTAAGTTTCACGTTTTTATTTGTACGTTTACGTAATTTTGTTTTAAAACGTAAGTTTTAGGTTTTAAACGTTCATCATTTTAAATATAGTGATAGCGTTTATTTAATAGATTTTATCTTTTTAATTTCCTTTAATTTGCATTTAAGCCCCTGTAGTTTATGGGCTTTTTCCTTAGTTATAATCATCTTCAAATTTCTTTTCCCGTTCAAATCTCTCGATCACTACACGTCTGACTATTCTCGCACAGCTCGTTGGGACTTAACGACCTGGGGAAACACTATACTCTCCTGATCTTCATTGCATTCGTATTTGAGCAGTTTTAAGCTGATTACGGTCTGCCATTCACAAGTGGCAGGCTTGAGTAATTTAGCTTGACTGTTTTGCGCGGATCACCTGTTAATCCGGTCTATTTTTTAAAACCATATGTATCATCAACTTGTTTTCATATAAATTTATGAAACTTTACGTGTTTTATTAGTTTGTACGATATTATAATAACATATATATTTTTTTATTGTAGGGATATTTTAATAAAAACAATTATTAGATATTTATTAGAGTGGTGTTACAACTTACTAAGTATATAAATTTAAATCACTTAATTTTATAATTTTAACTTTTTATTTTTATTATTAGTAAGTGTGTAACTTCAAATTTTAAGCCTTCTATTTTGAGAAGATCTAAAACAGATTATAAGGTAGTATTGATAAGCTTTCAAAAATAAAATATATAACTTGGATTACATGTTTGATTTGGATTTAAACTTACATTATTATGTATTTAATATGATACTGAATTACGATTATAACTTAGATATAATTGAAATTGTCACAATTCTCAATTTTCGGTCTTTTCACAAACTCAATATTCATCATTTCATATCGGTTCGTGCATGGTTTTGCATTTTACATTAAACATTTATTTTCCTATTAAATAAACGCTATCGCGTAAACATTTATTTTGAATATTTGATCCAACACTTCCAAAATTACTCTAATATATTTTTATACTCATTTTAAGACTATAAAAATTATATTATTATTTTACCCGATGTTTTCAATTTATTTTGTATATAAATTGTTATGTATAAATATTTACGACGGTTTTTGTAAATTCAACTCGATAAATATTTATTTCACTCAACTCATGTAAGAAATACATTTTTATAATTTTTATGACTTTGATACAATCTATTTTGTTCCGTTAAAATTTATTTCTAGCTAACGCTACCCTAAAAGCTCAAATATATGCATAAGTTACTAACTATCCTTAAGTAACTACACTTTACTTATACATGTAAACACTTAACAAGAATAAAATGCATCTAGTATTTTTTTTTCTATACATGTCGACACATAGGGATGACACATCTTTTTTGGTACAAAATATCTAAGGTTTACCAAAATATTTGCTTACTTCTATTATATACTAATTCATAAAACACACTTACACATAGTAGAAGGTGAAGTAAACATCAAAACCCTCTCATCTTTCCCATAAAAATCGTCCAAGGCAAGAAACACAAGAGAAACCAAAAATTTCCTAGCTCAAGTGTTCATCATGTTCTAGTAGTGATCTATGTCAAGGTTTTGAAATAATAAACCTATAGATTAATAAGGTTTTCATCATTTTCTTTCACATAATCATTCAAGTAAGCATTCCATGATCTTTATAACTCTTTCATATTCATATTTATGTTATTTCATCATTTTTGCAAGAAAACGTGCATGTTACATATGAGTCTATACCACTTTTAATGTTTTTATTACATATTATTAGTTATTATTATCCTATAATTAATCCCTTGAAACATATCACTTTTGGTGATGTCTAGGAACCCATGACACCCTAAGAAGGTGTATGGTAGGATTAGAATAACTTCGGCGTTGGTTTGAATTGGTTAGAATAGGTTTTGCGCGAGAAAAACTCATTTCGACAACTATATATTAAGGGTCTGATCATTTCTGTGAAATCTGGAATTTCCGAAAATTGGTAAAAATTTTTGGGCTAGATATTTGGAAAATATACTTTAAAACGAAAACCTGGCCGTTTGAACGGATTAAAACGGATTTATAACGAAGAAGTTATGAATTTTTGAAGTTTGACGACGAAAACTAATAATTCCAGAAATTTCAGCATGAAAATGTCACCCTTTACGAGTCAAAAATAAGGCTTAAGCGTTATTAAATGTGTCGACTTATCAAAAATATATTAGTATACTTTAATACGAATCTAAGGACATATGAAACGTAGAAAACGGATTTGTAACGATTAAATTATACACGTTTTCACAAAGTTGCCGTAACTTTATTATATAAGAAAAACTATATTATTTCTAATAGACAAGTGTTACGGCAAAACTAGTCACCATGTTGGAGGACGTTTTTAACATTAATGTAGGACTTTTTATAAAGTGATGTCTTCTAGTAAAAGTAAGTTCGCCAAGCATATTTTCCAAAATGTCCATCCGTTTGTCAAACGGAGTTGTAACGAATAAAATATAGTCACTCAAACTTTGCTGGAAATCACCCTTAAACAATATTTTGGACACAAGTACCATACTTTACCTATGTTTTTCTCCATGATCGAGACCTCTACGATAAAAACTTAAATGCTAAAACTTTGAGATGATGATACAAGCTTCTCAAAACCGTTGAGTTTGTTTCCTAACACTCGATGTGCACCATTTTACGACTAGCTTTTCAAGGCCGTTTAGTCACTTTCATGAAATTGTCAAATGACATTATTTTACGACGAAAAGTTATAGTTTCATAATAAATCACTAAATGATTATCGTAGGATACCATTTCGACGTAAGTACTTGTAAAGTATTTTGTAACTTGACAAGAGGTCATAAACCTATATTTCGACGATAAACATTATTTTTAAATGTACAAGTGGTATGGATATCATATGAGTTTGCATGCACGACATTGTTTCATGACTTATATTAGAGCACATCATTCATATTAGGTTGCGGATAGAGATCGCACCTCATTTCAGTGTATCTACTTTTGTCATCATAAACATTGCACCAGGTGAGTTCGCAGCCCCACTTTTACTCGTTTAATTGATTTATAAACTCTTCGGGGGAGATACATGCTCAACTACTTGCTTTTACTTTACATCTATATGAACTTAAATATCTTTTGTTTCACTCTATGTGCGCGTAAGTAGATTATGCCCGAACTAAATTGATCACTATGTTATGAACGCTATTAGTTGAAACACTTTCCTTGATTTTGAACCCTTCGACATGTATATTTGAGCTCTTCTAAATTAATTTGGATCCTTTAACATATAAGTGAACACTTTGGACTTGATTTGAACTTTTTGACATATAATTGAACTCTTTCATCCTGTAAAGGACCCTTTTGATATATTATAAACTTGTTTGACGTGATTTTGAACGCTTCGACTATCATGAATCTTTTGATATTATTCGAGCTCTTTGACTGTTTTGAACTTTTGAACTCGACTTAAATCTTTGAACTTAATTATGAACTTTTGAACGGAACTCTTGAACTTAAATACAAACTTATGACTTGTTTGAAACTTATTGAACCGTACGTGTTATGACCTTGACCTAAAGTATCCCTTGTTCGGAGCATCCCTATAAAGTCTCCTATGATCGGAGCATCACTATAAAGTCTCCCTTGTTCGGAGCATCCCTATAAAGTCTCCCATGTTCGGAGCATCACTATAAAGTCTCCTTTGATCGGAGCAATCTTAAAGCCTCCCCGGTCCGGAGCAGAATGTCTCACTATGTTACGGAGCGTTCTCAATCTAAAGTCTCCCATGTTCGGAGCAGTGCAAATTCTCCCATGTTCGGAGTGTTCTTAATTGTATATAATAGTTGTATGATGTACTGTTCGTACATTCGCATTGTTAGTCTCCTATTAGTAGGTAGTATGGATAGCGCTATTAGAGGTTGGCCAACCTCTCGTCCACTATGTTACGGGACGCATATTATTTATTTTAGGGGCTTTGCCTGGCATACATTATTATATACGTGGTACTATATTGTGAATTATTGTGGTAACTTATAATCGACTATTAGACACACTATATTTTGTGCAATGGGTTGTGAACACACATGTTGCAAGTTTTGTATGGGCGGAACTTGGAACTGAGTGGATTTACAATGCCTTTGCTTTGAGAACTCATTTGACCTCGTGTGCTTGAACATAAACTAGACATATTTTGGCAGTGGGTTGTGAACACACAAGTTGCAAGTTTTGTATGGGCGGAACTTGGAACTGAGTGGATTTACATTGCCTTTGCTTTGTGGACTATTCTAAATGACCAAAAACTTTGCCCTTGTTGCATGAACGCTCTTTAAAAGCTTTACTTGTTAACCAAACTCTATGAACTCACTCAACCATTGTGTTGACACTTTTAGCATGTTTTATCTCAGGTATCTAAGGCATTCACTTCATGGCATGCATGTGGACTTATCATAGAGTCGCGGTGTCGACGCGTCTCACCTATATTTTATGCACTTAACCATCGTTTGATTGTAACCAATTTATTTTGGTACCTTGGAAATCTTTTGGGACCTATGTTTTGTAAACTCTGATTATTTTAATGAATCAAACGATATTTTCAAAAAGACACTTTAGGTCGTTCAATATAACTGTAACTTTGATGCTATGACAGTCCTCCCCAAGGTATTCCATTCCGCTGTAAAACAGGTAATTTGGGGGTGTGACAGAAATTGTTTTATAGCTATTTAAATGTTATTTTTAAATCATTATATCATTTTTGAATTTAAATTAGTTGAACCAAAAAATCATCAATCTTTTTCAACGCTTGACCTAATTACTTTAAACAGGTTAAATGCGTCACAAATGGGTTATACGTGTTATGCATATATGATTTAGGATTGAGTTTCTTAACACGATTAATAAACGGGTCGTGTTTGGGTAGACGTTATACCAACTCGCCTACACGAATTAGTTAACCCGAACACGACTCGATTACCACGCCTTAATTGTTGGTGGTTATTCCCAGAACATGTTAAGATAATCAGTAGCAATAGCAATACCACTAGGTGGTTAACGGATATCACTTGGAATCGTGTAATCACTTTCCAAAGTAAACTATTCGACCCTAATACCTGGGTATCACGAATATCTACTTGGGATAAGACCAAATGTATGTTATTGAATTAGGCACAAATCAATAACCCTTTCGCTTATAAGTGTTTAAGCTTTCTGTTTGTTTCTCCTGGTTGTGAATTTCTCTCATTCTGTTCATGCTGATGAATACCATCTCTATTTATAGTAGAGAATACTCACTCCTAGTCAATGGACATTATGAATAATTAATGGCCAATTAATCACTCATAATAAGCCTCCATTATCATAGGAATATTGGTTACATGACCAATTAAACGTGGTTATAAAGCAGTCATAATAGCCACTTGAATGAGTCAAAGCTGTTACAAATTAATCACTGCAACACTACCAGTAGGAACCATTACACTAGCAGCAGGAACCATAACACTACCAGTAGGAACCATCAGTTATTACACTAGCAGTAGTAACCAATACACTAGCAGCAGGAACCATAACACTACCAGCAGGAACCATCAGTTACTACATTATCAGTAGTAACCAATACTATGAGTACAAACCACTATTGAGCCAGGTTGTTCAGGGACCTCATGGGTGTACACTCCGTACCTCCTTACCCAAAACCAGGTGTGAACTAATCCCACAAGTGTACTAAATTTTTCAACATTAATGAATCGGAAATATGAAACTGAATTGTGTAATCAACATTGTGTGTAATCAACGTTGTGTGATCTACAGGAGAGTGATGATGATGCTGATTTATTGTATCAGTTGGATAGTTTTTCTAGTCTATGTATATAGTTTGTATGGTCGATTTTGTGGTATGTCACAAATGATCTAGTGGTTGTTCAAGCGGTTGCTTGAGGTTAATGTGATATTTCAGGCACATTCTATTGTAATTAAATATTTTTTTAATGTAATATATTTAAAAAAAAAAACTCTTTACCCAAAAAGAAAACACTGCTACCCAAAAGTAGGGGTGTTCAAAAAATCCGACAAACCGACGAACCGAGCCGATCCGATCAATCCGAAACCGCAAAAAACAGATAACCGAAGAAACCGAAACCGAGAAAACCCGAAACCGAAAAAACCCGCTTATCACGGTTCGGTTTCGGTTTTTACTTTTAGTTATCTGTGGTTACTCGAACAGAACCGTGTATAATATACATGAAGGTTTTACCAAACCATTCATAAAGATGTACAAGTATTAACTATATTATTGCACTACTTTTATCATATAACACATTTTTACTTATCTAATATAATCATTTACTAACGTTCGTGGATTACATATGATTAATATGATCATAATCTATAAACGTCAAATAATTAGTATTAGTTCTTTTGTTACATATGGTAATTTGAATGTTTTTATTGCGACGGAACAACATTACTATTACTCTAATCACTTCAATGTCATTTAATCTTACTAAAATGATATATTACGTTCTAACTTATGTTATTTCTTGCCCGATTCGATTCGATTAATTTTTTAAAATGGTTAACCATGACTCGAACCGCGGGTAACCGCTCATTTCGGGTACCCGCATGTCCGGTTACCCGCCTAGTACGGTTCGGTTTTGGATAGTAAAATGAACTACCCGCTTCGCGATGGATAGTTAAAATCTCTAACCGAACTAAGCCGAACCGCCCCATAAACACCTATACCCAAAAGGGTATAAATGCCAACAAAGCATGATGGAACGTTTACGTGAATTATTATTTTTCAAATTGTAATACTTACCATCCGGACAATAAGAGCTACTTTTTCAGTTTTTCCTACAAGGTGTGATTATATATTTTGTTGTAAAATGAAACAGATTATCGATAAAACAATGACTAATTTCGTCTTGGAACTCTCTAGTTTTAAATGACCCCGCAATGACTATTCAAACATTATTACCTTAATAATAACGATTAAAGTTGTGGTAGTCACTAATCGAATATTGAAGACACGTCTAATAAGCCAAAATAAGTACAAATGCCGTCACTTCAAGCTACCTAAACCATACCATGCTTGTTTTAGAATAAAGTTAAATTGATCGCTAAATTTCTTGTTCCGAATGAAAGCACTATCCTTCAAACATGTTTTTCTAGTAAGTATGCATTTTGCATATCAAATTATGAACCACAACATCTCCAAATGGTTTAGTGGTAAAACATCTACCACCCCAAAATAAGTTTAAGGCTAACCTCATCCGATACACATTTGGGGTGGCCATGAAAATTGTCAAAAACGTTCACAAATAAAACTAGGTTAAGCTGTGTGCATCTAAGTAAAAACCCACTCTCTCGAATAACCTACACAAAGAAAAACTCATTAAAAAGGGGATATAAACCGCAATCTACTATTCATTATTATGTACAAGATTTTTCGGTAATTACATCGACTTGTAAGAGTAAGTCATCATTTGAAGGGGAAAAAAGACACTACTATTTTGTGACACTTAAAGGGATGTTGAAGAATCAATGATCTTTTTTGGCTTATTAGTGTGTAGGGCGTGTACACGAGAATATTGCAGGAAAATAGGCTATGTCAGCGGGAAGAGGCTTAACGCCCCACCTCACTTTGCAAGAGAGCTGAGGGAATCTTTTCCTCTTGCGGCACTTAAGTTCCGAAAGAAAAAGAAGTCCCACCTGACTTTGCAAGAGAGTTGAGGGAATATTTTCCTCTTGCGGTACTTAAGTTCCGAAAGAAAAAGAAGTGAGAGATGTTTAACGAGAGTGAGTATTATTTATTGGTTGTTATGTGCGGTTATACGTGTTTTGGAGATATTTTAAATGATAAAAAATAAATAAATAAATAAAATAAAATGAGAGAAGATAGAGAATGTGGTGGAATAGTTTAGGGAAAAGAGAAATGAAGTGTTTTTTTGATGTGGTGGAGCTGATGTGGCGAGATAAAACCCTCAACACCACCCTCCACATGTAAATGGATGAGTTTCGTCTAAGTGACTTTTTGAATCAGTTGTATAGTACATGGTCTTACCGGGGTGACTTCATGGTGTTTTTGCCACTTTGAACACCCTTAAATATGTACATACCGAGTATTGAACTAGTGAATGTGTATAGATAGTTCTTGTTAGTACATCAAGGCGACTAACGGTGTTGGTTTCTTGGCTTCTGGTAGGTACTATCAAAATGATGTCTGGTCAAGAATTCAATCGTAGATTTTAACTTTATTGCATGCCATCACCAAGCTTGCAACTCATCATTTGATTTCTGGGTTTTTTCTTTTTGAAAGGATTTGATTCCTGGTTTTGATTTGATAATATGGGTCCATTACTTACTAAATTCCTTTGTTTATATGGATTTTTTTACGTCGACTTAAATAGTACTTCAATAAGTCAAAAAGAATCAACCTTTTACTACTTTTCACCTACAGTAAAAATATACTTATTCATGGTGTGAAATTGGTTAGAGTCCATGCAATGATGAAAGTTATCTTATGTTAAATTCGTAATAATTGTTTAACAGTATTGATCACGAAATGATTGGATATATTTTATATTTAGGTTTAACTAGCAAAAAAATTGTGCAAATATTGAAAGTCAGTATAACTAGTTCTCTAAAATCATTTTTGCCTATATTTATTTATTTTATTTGAAATTATCAAATAGTACATTTAGTAAACATCTTTAAACCTAGTAAATTCTTAATGTGTATGACATAATTTTTTAGTATACACAATGTTATCAAAATCCTTTGACAAACTTTTCATTAATTTATATTTTTTTACTTTTTTTACCCTTTAGTAAATTAAAGTTTCAAAGCTCAAGTAACAAAATGAAGCCCATAAGTAGGAGAGTGGGCTATAAATTTTTGTCTTTTGGTAAACTCATTTAATTGAGTGTAAATATTGTCTTCCTAACATTTATCTTATCTTAATCTTAACTACTTATAATGTTCAATGTTCAAAGCCTTTTTAATCATTAATTACAGTAAAATCATTAAAAGTTAAAGAATATAACTTTTCATATGATGTGTACAATCAATTGATACATCAACACTTATATATTAATTGAGTTATCAACACCATAATTAATGATACTCTCAAAACCCCCTTAATGAAAAATACATATAAAATAACTTGTTAGTACAAAAAGTGTGACGAGTTGTGAGAGGTGTTAGTGTAGCTTGTTGGACTGGGCTAACAAGCTACTAGTGGACTGATCTTGTACTAATCCAAGTAATTTGAGTGATATCCCTGCATAAGAAGAGTAAACTGTTAGTCTTACCATAGGGACGAACCCCACGATTAGACTCCGGCGTGAGAGTAAGCACACATTCTTGACAGAGAAATAAGAGTATGTGTGTGTAATTATGAGAGAGAAAGTTGTACCTTGTATGGGGATTAGAGCCTCTTTTATTTGCAGGCTTACCGCTAGGGTTTCCTAGTTACTCGCATATAGTAGTTAACTGCCGGGGCCGGACCCTTGTCGGACAAGGTTCCGTGTTAATCGCGGATGCGGACACAGGATACCTCCAGCGGCCGGGGGTTCGGCCTGCTAAGTATCCTGCGTGCGTCTTTTAGCCTGGACTATAGCCAATCTCGTTATTAGGCTTACTGTTGGTCCAGTGTTCGTATTATTCTCGTTGTTGGGCCTCGGCCCAGTATGTGTTTAGTGTAAAGGAAACAAATTATTGGCTGAAAAAGTTAAATTATAAAGTATCCGTCGCCGCATCGTGCTAGTACCCTACTACTTTATATATGTAACAATTCGCATTTTTCAGGTTACTATTCACTTGTACTATTCATCTCGCAAATATTTTACGAGCCACATTTTTATTTTTCATCCTACGATTATTATTCCACGTAAATCCCAAATCTACAATTACAAGTTTTAGCAAATAATTATATATTCTCATATACTAAGTTATAGTATTTTTTTAGTGTAAACATGTTTTTTAGGAAGTTTATATAACTACCTAGTTCAAGTTTAAGTTTGTTTCTTAAATTACCTAACATTAATAAATCCTTAGATCAAATTATAACACAACAAAACTACACTTAAAATCCTAGACAAAAGAATATTTAATATTCTTGTTTCCACCTCATCATTTCCCTCCTCCTCCTCCTTTTGGGCGTACAAAATGATAAGTCACCAAGACTGATTAGTCTTAGTGATATTATACAAACACATGTCTTCATTATGATAAAGACTTAGCCTTGAAGAATAAGGATTATATATCTTTTACAAGAGGAGGAACTCAAATTGACTACTAAAGCCAAATGGCTTTAGTAGATTCAATCTCACTTAATCCTTTAACATATGTATAACTTAGTATGGAAGTAAGTTGACGCATGCATTTTCTTAGTTAGTAAGAAAGGTGACTCATGCAAGTCCTAACCTCCTCATGAGGCTATATAAACCCTCCCTTGCCTATCCCTTTTGACAGTAAACACAAACACAAAACACACTCATAATTTAGTCTTCACTTCAAGTATTACTTCAAAGATTCAAGATACAAGCAAACTACATCAAATCCTTGCGAGTTTAGGTGATCCTCTTGAGTTTAAATCTACTCAAGTCATCTAAAAATCTCATCACAAAGCCTTTCAATAATACAAGAGTGTAGAAGGATTGTTAAAGTGTGAGAAATTACTCAACCAAAGTTCTATGTCCTTATTTGTTATTCATTTCTTTTGAAAGCCAAAAGTTGTAAGAAAACTTAGCTCACCTTTTTTATCAACACCATTTACATGTTTAATTCATACTATATATGTCTAGTTATATTGATCACATGATGTATAAAGCCTTAGAAATCAAACTTACACTTACATGTTAACTTATGTAAATAAACAAGTGAAACTAGTGATTTTATGCTATGAAAACCGACCAAACTAAATACCCACGACCTTGGGAAATTACTTAATGTTAAAGAAGATTTTAGAAGAAAAACATAGTAATTTGAACCACCCCAAACGAAAACACGAGTCAAAAGTTATGGCCAAAAGATTTCAAACCGGAAAAACTGAAACTGTCAAAATGCTACTGTAACGAATCTGAGGTAATTTTTCGAGGCACTTCCAATTCGATTCATCATAAAGTTAATATACAAAAGTTTTTTGAAATGACGTTTTCTTCAAAAAGTCAGGAGAGCGTGTTCGGAAAACGCAAAATGAAGGCTATTTTCTTTCAAAACCTTAACAGACTTCATATAGCCACACGACTAAAGCAAACCAAACGGCCTAAAGTCCTTAGGCCAAACCACAGTCGCGGCTAAGGCCAAGGCTGAGATCTCAAGCCCATGGCAGTCGAGACCAAAACCACGACAAGGCCACGACTAATGTCTCAAGGCTGCCTAAGCCGGGACCATTAGCCAAGGCGTAGCCTCGGCAAAATAACATCCAAACCTCATTGAAAATGAACCTTTTCCTGACTTTGATAGCCCATGAAAGTTCACCACTTTCATCCTATATTTATAAATGTCACTTTTGTCAAATAAAACCCCGTACCTAAACTTCGGAAATTAGTATAACTCGTAATAACCATTATGATTTCCTAATCATAACCAAACAACCTTATAACTTGTGTTGAACATTAAATCAACTAAAACTCACTTACAAATTATGACCAAACTTATTTTACAAACCATGTAAACACTTAATTTATATGTCACATAAACAATAGACAAATCATATGTTTTTCCATATCGAGCACTACAAAACTAGGGAGCATCATGTGAGGGGTTTCATTTGGGTAAACGGATCGACGAGTTGCTGGATTGACGATTTAAAGTGTCCTAGCTCCTCGAGCGTTTACTACATGACCTCTGAATTATGATGACCCGAACAGTAGTACGAGATATACATACTATAAAATGTTTCATAAACCATTTCTATAAAACGACATACACAATCTACCATATAAAAGCATCATGATCAATATAACTAACATATATAGACTCGTTTATACTTCCGCATCGTTATTTCAAAACCTAAGACACGATATCATATTTCTAGGTTGTACATAGAGACTTCCTGGCTTATCCATCAATTTTGCTATACCTTTAAACATCCTTAACTCTCGGTGAGTCATAGCCCTTACTTTTATACGTTTTGAATTACTTTTGGGGGAGATACGTGCTTAGAAATACTTTACTCGTTTATCAAAATATATGATTTGCATTTACATACAGATACAAGTGCACAAAACATTTTTACTTTTATGATGTGCTACATTTTTCTACTGTTCAAACATGATGTGTAGTTTTATTGCAATATATGCCTTAATGTGATAAACTTGTTTGCATTATTCTTGATCGCGTTGTTCTTTGGTAACTGTCGGAGAGGTATTGATAGTACTATTTGAGAAGATGCCCCCACCCATGTATCCAAGATTCGTGACCTCGGGTGACTATAGTACTATTTGGGAAGATGCCCCCGCTCATGTGTCCAAGATTCGTGACCTTAGGTGAATATAATATGGTATATTGTATATTCTTGTGTATTCTTGTATATTCTTGTCATGAGGTTCAATTGGCCGTTACATTTACATTAAGTACTTGCATATATCGTATACACAGATGTCCTACTCATAACGCATTCAACATTTACAGTTATTAAATATGAACTTATATGTAGACCTAAGATGTTACAAATCTTCTTTGAGCGGTAATTGTAGCAGGATTAGGTTGACATATACTTGTCATGGGAATTAAATCATAAATGTTTTATATCTTATTTGCAATAAACTCTATGAACTCACCAACCATTGTGTTAACACTTTTTGCATGTTTATCTCAAGTTAATAAGGCAATAGATATTGCTTGGAGAATAGAGTCGCACGACATATTTTGAAGACTTATGCTTTTATCATTTACCATTCGAAACATTTTGTAAACGTTTATGTATTATACTTTGGGACCTCATGTTTGTAACTCTAATTTATTAATCGAATGATAATTTTTCGAAATGTCTCATTTAGAGGCCATTTTCTATAACTTGTATTGTGTGCTAATAAGTAATACCCCAGTGACACAATCTTCCGCTGCGATATTTTAGGGGGCGTTAAAATATATAATACGAATATTGGCGATGCAAATGGCAGCGATTAGAAGGAAAAAAGAAAACAATATTTTCGAAACACCCCCTGAACTATGTGACGATTTACGAGAATTTACCCGATGCTTTAGTTTTTTACAACTTTTTTATATAGCAAACTTCATTTACCAAATATCTAATAAATCTATAGTGATCTTTCTAGAAAAATATATACATGTAAAAAGGTCTTTAAATTGCGAACAAAATGGGCATAATATTGATATATTTTTTTTCTTAAATACCATTTTATAGATATAGTTAAAATTTATTTTTAAAAATTTATAAAAGAAAAAAAAAGAGAACTAAAACATACCCTCAAAATATTTAACAATTCTAAAAACTATCCAAAATTATATATATGTAAATTTATAGAAAAAATACTCCTAAACTATGCAACAAGTTACAAAAACTACCACAAACTTTTTTTTGTTGCACTTTTTTATGTAACAAACTTTATTTGTCAAATTCCTAACAATATTTAACATGTTTTTATAAAAAATATACCAACAAAAGGATTTATATTTCGAATAAAATGAACCCGATATTGCAATGTTTTTACTTACTTAAGCATTTTTAGAAAATAATGATTAGATTTTTAAAATAAACTTCTTATTTTCTGATAATAGGTCAAAAGTTATAATTTCTGTTATATAAAAAAAAACTTTTAAGTTTTAAATAAAATGAGGCAAATATTGCAATGCTTTTAACTAACATTTAATTCAAATTTAGGATTAAATTTTAAAATCAACTTCTTGCTTTTACGACAATAATTCAAAATGGTTACAAATATTCGAATGATATAAACAACTGACCTATTACAATAATAAATATTAGTTTAGAGAAGAGTTTATATACACGTTTTACTTTTAGAGTGTAACTATTTTAATAAATTTTATTGGTTTCTATAATTACATTTGGTTAATAGATATAAAAATAAGAATTGGACTAAATAATTTAAATAGATATAAAAATAAGAATTGGACTAAATAATTTAGTTATATGATGACGCATAAATATTAACATACATAGGCATATACAATATTTTTTGTATGCTAAAAATAAAATAATTAATTGATTGTAAGTGATTATAAAAGTTTTTATTAAACAATATTCAGCCGCGACGTACGGGCATTTTCACACTCGTTTATGTACAATGTGAAAATTGCTTGCTTGTTTATCGTAAAAATAGAAAAGAAAAAATATGTTATAACCTTTATTATTTTTTAGTGTTATATTCTATCAAATATTTACTGATTTAATAATAGTGTCATTTGTATTATTGCTGTAAACTTTAGCAGAAGATGAATAGAAGTAATTTTGTACAAAGGAAAATGGGGTAGTAGTGTAGTACTATGTTTTTCTTTGTTCTTGTACAAAAATGATATGATATGTTCCCTTCGTGGTCGATTCGTGTCCTTTCTCTCAATCAAAACGACGGGTCGCGATAAAAAAATTATGTGACAACTACGTACACGGGCTAAAGTGATAACAAATACCATTTGACAAGAACTAAACCCTACTTAGTGATTCTTAAGCTAGCTAGTAAACAAACTCTAAACACTAAGCATTCTATTTTTAGCTTAAACCAACGCTAGTTGAAGTTGTAGTCATTTCAGTTTTATTACTTAAGAAACCGCAACAATAATGTGTCAACCTATGGCGTCAACAGGCCATATTGTATAACAATATACAACACATAACATGCAACTCGAGTAGACATGTTTTAGCATGATACGGCACAAGCTAGACAATGTTGTAATGAAAGATACACATGCCTTACCTGGTAATTCACATATGTTTTCGGCAAGTCACAGTTTGTGGTCACCATTTTGAACGTCTCCTAAGCATGCAACATCTAAAAATGAAAAATTATACTACGTAGATGAATTACAATATACTTTAAGCAGTTTGAGTTTGTGTAATGATGAGTTCAAACTTTGTGGATTAGTCATGTAAATTTTCTTTTATCTTTTAAAGATAAAATAAAAGTTTAATTAGTACGTATGAACATGAGTACGTAGTCGGTGAAGTTAAACATCAGATACCGTTGACTCATTGACTGGCAGAATCTAACAACCCACTTTGGATTCAAGCACTTTAATGAGATGATTTACGTTTATTAATTAAACTAAATCTAAAGAGACTAACGCAATTAATGTAGTTATCATTTTATGGGCATGTCATTTGTGATTGACTACTTTTATGATGAAGATTTAAAACACCACCTACATGGCTACATGTGGTCAATTTATAAATGAACTTCTTAACTTAATTATGTATGTGACATAAAATTGGTAATAGCTTTGCAAACCACAATTTTATAATTTATGATTAAGCTTATCTTAACTAAAAAATAAACAATTAATTAATATCAAACATTTCATGTTTAACAATATTTTCTATAATTATAATCATTAAATATATATAAAAATGAAAACGATGAGTTCTTTATATGTTATTTTTTCACAAATGTTAAGACATAATCGTAACCTATAAGGTTGTGGTCGGGATTTGTTATAGGTACCCTTGACTCACTAGAAAATGGGGTAAAAATATAAAAGAATTATCTTTGTCTCTCAGTTTACAGTATAACACAATTTTTTATCAGTTTTTGCTTTATACTTTTTGCCAGTTTAATACTTTTGACTTGTTAAATTTTATATTTTTTGTTTCGTACTTTCAGATTTATAGTTTTTTAATGTAAAAAAAATTATAAATAAATAAATAAATAAATAAACTGAAAAATCTGGTGGGGAAGTAATTATAACCTATCCATTGTGGTTAGCAAAACTTAATTGATAAAACCTAATATAATACTCATTTCGTCTCATAATTATAGTCAATTGTTGACTTTTTAAGTCTTTATTTTGCAACTTTAACCTTATATATTTTTATTTGTGTTATATAATACTTGATAAAAATTATAGGGAAAATGATAAAAAAAATTATTATACTTGACACCATTTGCTTTTGTGGGTAGCGAACAATTTTTTTTGCTTTTATGAGTACTATACTTTCAAATTCATCCTCTTTAGGATATTTTGCGAAATTTTTGGACATTTTTGCCCCTCTTAGAATTTTTTTTTCCCGAAGGGCAAAAATGTCACATAGTACCCTAAAGAGGATGGATTTGAAAGTATAGTACCCACAAAAGCAAAAAAAATTGTTCACTACCCACAAGAGCAAATGATGGCAAATATGATACTTTTTCTTATCATTTACCCAAAATTATACCAACAGAAAATACATTTAAAACTCAATCCATTTATATAGTTTGCATCAAGTAATATATAACACAAATAAAAATATTTAAGGTCAAAGTTGAAAAATAAAAACTTCAAAAGTCAACAGTAGACTATAATTATAAAACGGATGTAGTAATTTTTAGAGAGGATTGCACAAAGTAAATTTTCTTGAGCGTTCTTATGAAACACTATTAATTACAAAGTTGCTATTAGAGCATGCACAACGGTCAACGCCGGAGCCGGCATTATTGGCCGTTATTCGGCGTTAACCGGCGTTGGCCGTTACGATCCCGGCGTTATTTGGGCATTATTGGTCCGACGTTATATACCCAACGGGCGTTAACATGCATAAAAAAAAATAAAAATAAAAAATTCAAAAATTTTACAAAACACCCCCCCCCCCCCTAAAGGCTAGTTAACGTTGGGGTTTAAAAGAATTTACATTTTAGCCCCTAAACGACTAGTTTTATTAAAAAAAAAATCAAAAACATTTTCTTACCACTTTAAATACCCAACTAAAACAACATTTGTTTTCACACTTTCACTACTCAATCCTCTCAATCTTATACTTTCAATTACTGGAAAAAAAATGTCGGGTGGCAACAACGATGATACATTCTTCAATCTTCTCGATGGTGGGTGGAATACCTCAAACCCGGGTTCATCTTCAAGCCCCAACGTCTCTTTTCCCAACCCACTAGGCTTGTCGAGCCAAGAAATGTGGCAACAACATCAACAATATATGTATTGGCAACAAAGTCAACAAAGCACCTTAAACACCAACTTTCAAAATCTACAATTCTCACAACACTCACAACATTCACAAACTGAAACACATGATGTTCCTGAAACACCCACGTCTCCTCCAAAAAAATCCAAATGTCGTGTTAAACGAAAGTCCAAAAAATCCAAAGACCCCGAGCCCGAACCAATCGATGATGATGAAGAAGAATTCGCTACTGGGCGTTGGCAATCAGCAGAGGAAGAATTACTTGCCAGGTGTTATATAGTTGTTACGGAGGATCCGAAAGTTGGGCGTGCACAACCCAAAGATACGTTTTGGTATCGGGTCACAAATGAGTTCAATAGACTCAATTTTCAACGACGCAACAAGGATATGATGTCAAGCAAGTGGAAAACGTTGAACCACTGTTGCACAAAGTTCAACTGTTTTTACAAACGTGAGCAACGGGAACAGAGAAGCGGGGAAAGTGAGATGGATGTCATGAAACGGGTGAAGCAATGGTATCGTGAGGAGCACAAAGCAGCACCGTTTGCTCTCGATGAAGCTTGGTAGGTTTTGCGTAAGCATAAGAAATGAGACACGCCGGATCCGGTTGATTTAACCGGCGATGTCCCAAGCCAAACAAACGAGGCTTTGTTTGGTCATGATGAACAACCACGCCCCATTGGAAAAAAACGTGCTTCCAAGAAAGCAAGATCCGAGAGCACGACAGGTACTGGGGGAGCGAGCACCGGAGGAACGAGCTCGTCAAGTTATTTCACCGAAACTATGGCAGGCGAGTATCGTCTCAAACGTGAAACCGCCCAAGCGGCGTATCGGGCCCAGCAACTCAAAGATGAAACAATAACAAGGTTGGAAGAGATGAAGTTTTTGATGGTTGATACGGAAGGCAAATATCCAAATGTCGTGGCTTGGATCAACGACGAAAAAGACCGAATCATCAAAAAATATAACTTGCAATCTCGTCAGTAGATTGTATTCTCGTCATTTCCTTTATGTTGTAACGCTTAATTTTCGGTGTCTTTTTAATTTCGTTGTAACTTTTTTTTTTTTTTTTTTTTTTTTTTTTTTTTTTTTTTTTTTTTAATTTCGTATTGTAATATGTTTTCAAATTAATGATATGTTTTTTTAATAAATGAAGTGTTTGTTTTAGTTTAGGGGTTGAAATTGAAAATATCAAATGTTAAAGTTTAACTTGTGATGTTATTGTTGTGGGTGTTTTTTAAGGATGTTAATACTTAAGGTGAAATGTTACAGCTGATGTGACACTGACGTGACAGATGTTAAAGTTTAATATATGTTATTATTGAGAGTGCTCTTAGTGATAAGAGTGCCAAACATTTAACATTTTACAAAGTTATGCTTATTCTTTACTTTAACTTTTTGAATCCAAATTATCTCACATTTTAGTAATGTTTACAATTACATACCTTTAACATATACCAAAACATGGCCCTTTTTCCTTTACTCTTTCTAGGTGGGTATGCAAGTTCTATTTTCTTTTATCTCCATACTATTATTACTTTTTCTTTACATATATGTATAATTGTTTATGTGTGTATATATATGTTCACTCACACCAACAATTGTGGGTGCATTTAGACTTCAACACTTGTAAACCACTCTTTATTTCTCCAACTCTCACCTAAACCTCACATTGCTTCACTTCTATTTGTCTCTCAACATTACTTGATCAAACATCACAATGGCAAAGCATTCTAGCTCAAACATGTTGGATCATGACCCAAATACTAAAACGGGTAAACAAAGTAGAGACTCGGACAACAAAAACAATTTTAAGCATCCGGTTTATAGAGGCGTTCGGATGCGTGCATGGGGCAAATGGGTATCCGAAATCCGAGAACCAAAGAAAAAGTCTCGGATATGGCTAGGTACATTTTCTGATCCTGAAATGGCGGCCCGTGCACATGACGTGGCCGCACTATCTATAAAAGGATCAAATGCTATTCTTAACTTTCCTGAACTGGCCGAATTATTACCTCGGCCAGCCACGTGTTCTCCACGTGATGTTCAAGCAGCAGCTACTAAAGCTGCTGCTATGAACCATCTTAATACGTCACCCTCCACGTCATCCTCCTCATCTGACTCGGGGGTGTCCTACGCTTGACATCCACGTCAGATGAAGTGTCAACAGAGTCACCTCCGACAGATGAGCTCGATGAAATAGTCGAGTTACCAAATTTAGGAACGAGTTATGACTCTCGTGAGTCAAGTAATGATTATGTGTTTGTTGACTCGGGTTGGGACTACTACTCATCGTCGACACCGTGGACGGACAGATTGCAACGGTGGATATTTCGCCGGAGAACCCATGTCCATATTACCACCCGACTCCTTCTCATGGCAACATTATTAAAAGAAGTTCAGAAATGAACTTGTGTGTACTTTTTTTTGTTTTGTTTTGTTTGTAGTATAACTTTCTCTTTTTGGATTTTGGCTTGTGGCCCTTTACATTATTGGAAATTTTTTGGCTTACAATATATTAGAAGGGCTAAGGTATTTAGCTATAACTATGTTAATGTGTTTAATGATATTTTTTGTATTTATTATAATGATATGCTAATTAGTTTTTAAATATTCTTAATTAACATGTGAAATTTGGATTGTATAATAGTGTAAGGGGATAGGTTATATGTAACACTAAAACACTAACAATATCCCTTTTATGTTTTTTCAGTTTTCTATTATTATTTTTATTTTATTTTTAATTTTATTCATATTAAAAAAATTGTAAAACTGAAAGTACAAAATAAAAAATAAAAAATTTAATACGTCGAAAATATTAAATTGACAAAAAATATGAAACAAAAATTGATTAAAAATTATGTTGTATTGTAAAAAGGAGTGGGGCATGGGTAGGGGATGTAAAATGTGAGATAGGGGGTATTAATATTATGTAGAAGTGGTAATTTGTGCCTAAAATAAAAAAAATGAGTTAAATGGATAAACTTTAAAAAATTTAGGCACATTTGATCCCCCTTTTTTTTTTTTTTTTGAAATGGGCATGTATTGCCCATTTAGAAGTTAAATGGGCATAATGACACATGTTTTTCTCGAACATTAGATTGTTTTAAAAAAAACTTATATTTAAATGAGGTGTTCCGTTCCAGGAATTTATTTCGTCATTTTGGGTCTTTTTAAAAGCGATTCGTATAACATGAGCCCGTTTGGCCCGTGCCCGTTTAGCCCGTGCCCGTTGGGCCCATAGCCTGTTTGGCCCGTAGCCCGTGCCCGCCCGACCCACCCATTTTGCGACCTCTATTATATGACCCAGACCCTATTATAATTTGTCAATTTACGTGGTCATTATTTTATGTTGATCGACATATTGATAATGCAGTTATCATCATCATTCTTATTTTATACTTGTAAATTGTAATTAACAAGATATAATATTTGGATTTGATCATTTCATAAGTGAGACATGATGACCCAACTATGTACGGTAACTTGTAGTGACTTATGAAAGAATATTATACTTTATTTTATATTCATATGCTGTTTAGAGATCAATTATTTGAGAAAGTTTAAGGCCTTGAAAACGATATTTTTGCAATTTTGATAATTCAAGGACTTTTTTAATAATACAACATATACGTTTGAAGGCAAGGACACTATTGAAACACGTCTATTTCACTTTTTCTTTCCATAAATCATGAAAAAAATTAACTGCCCTTGCCCAAATGATGTGAGTTTTCTAACGGTAAATTGAGTCTCAAAATCGTCGTTCAAATTTCTTAAGCTTCAAAGTATTAAACCCTAACCTTGCGTTAGGGTTTTACCTTTGTTTATTTTGGTTTTTTTTGCTGCTGCTGTTAAATTGTTCTTGGTGTATACGATTGTTTTGCTGTGGGTTGTGGGGTTTTGAAAGATGGAAAAAATTTCAATATGACTAGTGCTTCCAAGGTTTTGAAAGATGTGCGTAATTTTGCTGCTAATGATTCGAATGATATTAATTCCATGAATAAGAGATCTTCTGCTAGTTTGGCCGATCAAACTAGCTCCATGAATGAAGATCTTGCGCAAAGTGTGGCTGAGCCGAATTATGGTCTTGACCCGGTCGTTTTGAAAGCGTGCAAGACTTTGAAGAGGCTATGCGCGGTGTTGAAGTTACGAATGCGGAGAATACGGACAATGGTACTAATGTTGTCTCTAATTCGTCTCCCAAAGTTCATAATCAGCCCCAACCAACGGGTGCCCCGAGTGTGAAGCCGATTTCATATGCGGGTGCTACGTCAATTGAGTCGACGAAGCGCAAGTCTAATTTACGTAGGTTGAAATGTAGTAAAAAGTCTAATGGGGTGGATCTCTCCATTCCTATGAAAGTCGTTGATGAGGTAAACTCTAAATTTGAGAATACCCTTTATGGTTGTTTTCTTGGTAAACGTATTGATTTTTCAGTTGTTGATTATTACGTTCGTAATACGTGGGCCAAGTATGATATTCAAAAGGTTATGATGAATGCTAAAAGGTTCTTTTTCTTTAAGTTTTCCACTCGTAAAGGTGTTGATGATGTTCTTGAAAATGGACCGTTGATGATTAGGAATGTGCCAATTATTCTTAAAATTTGGACGTTGAATACTAATCTGCTTAAAGAGGATTTGAATAATATTCCGGTATGGATTAAATTCCATGATGTGCCCCTTGCTATGTTTTCTGATGATGATCTCAGCCTCCTAGCCACATTGATTGGTACGCCAAAAATGTTAGATTCTTACACTAGTCAAATGTGCTTGGAATCATGGGGTCGAAGTAGTTTTGCTAGATGCTTGATTGAAGTAAAGGCAGATCAGGTTCTTAGGGAGAGCATCACTGTTGAGATACCATTACTTGATGGAACAAGTTCTACTATTGAAAAGACTCGGGTTGAATATGAATGGAAACCGCCTCGGTGTGATACGTGGAAGCTTTTTGGTCATACGCTGCTTGATGCAGGTTTTACTGACCAGGTCTTAATATTTATAGTGTCTCGCTATACCTATGGTCTACCCTAATGCACTAACGGGCAGTGTACCCGATCGTGTGTAGTGTAGTAAATGGTAAAGCCGAGGTCGTCCCAAGAGCTACGTGTGTTGGATTATTACTAAGTCTAATTGTCACATAATAATAATGGTTTTGATAGGGATTTAATTAATTAAACTACTGATGCAGAATAAAATAAAAGCAGATAAATGTGTGAAGGGAAATCAAAAGAGGAATAGTGGTGCTAACCTAGTCAATCCTCCTAGCTAGTTATGTCTACGTCTACCTACTTCCAATTACTTCAGGCGGGGTCAAATTCGAGAGGACAGCATTTGGTCAATTCGCCCTAACCTATCAGCAAAGATGCCACGACAGGAGAAATCAGGCGCACCGTCATAAGTCCTGTTGTTCCTGGTCCCCTAAGCCGAGTCATTAAGTACCGCTACATGCTAGATTCTAAATAGTGAGTGCCTGGCCGTTAGGAACTTAGACACTACACCCCCCCAATTCTTAAGTTCATCCAAACGATAGGTGATCAGTTGATCAAATCGCACAAATAGAAAGGGTCTTCAGTTGTTCATATCTTACCCTTCCCGTGTCAGTCCGCTCACCTAGGGTCAGTTGGTCATATATCCTAGGCAATTGGCCTCTATCGCCATTCAAAACTACCGAACCAAGGGTGACTACCAAAGAACTATGCATGCATATACTTAGAAATAATTGTACGGAAGTAAAGGTAAACGCAAACAAAACAATTAAGGAATCATAACTAGGCTAGCACCAAAGGGTGCTTAGCCGCTCATATTAATCATGCAAATTAATTCAATATTCAAGGGTATGAAATACATGAATTGAAAGTAAAAGAAATATAAAATGCTAAAGCTTATCGTAATGGTGTGACTTCTCCCTTGGAAACAGCTCCCGTATGCTCTCCTAGACCTGCCTTGAGCTTTTTCCCACGTTCTCAGAGTGTTGTGTGTGGAATGGGATGCTTTGAAATGCTAGAATTCGTGGGGTATTTATAGGCCAGGTGTTGGGAATTAAGGTAAACTACTGATTCTGCCGAAGCATCTGCCGAATGGATTCTGCCGAAGAAGAATGGTTTCTGCCGAAGTTATACTTCAGCAGAAGGGATAAAGCAGATATCGTGTTGCTGCTGAAAGTGCGAACCACGTAGGAGAGATAAGCTCAGTTTAGAGTAAAAGTCAGCGCCGTATGTATAGGTTGGCGCCGTAATATGTAGAGCTTACTTAGAATAAACAATATGATTAGTTGCATGCTTGTCTAAAATGCATGCTTAGTCTATAGGAGCGTAAATTGTCAACGCTCATTAGGGTTTCTTGCCTATATAAGAAACCAAGTTAGTTTGTAATAGATAAGCTTTTCTCAAGTCTTTCAAGTCTTAAAAACTATCCGAAACATAGAGTTTCTATAATCAAAAGATCCATAGAGGATCAAAGAGTTCTTAGTTAATATAACTTGTATTTACTTTCCGCTTCAAAATACGAGTTGTAGAGATCTTCCATTAGTTTGCTTGTGATTACATCGGCAACACTAACGATCTCCGAGTGCTTAAGATCTATCAAGGTCTTTGTATTCAACAAGTGGTATCAGAGCCTCGGGAAAGTCTCTACGATACTAAGAACCATTCTCTCCTCATACAAACTAACATTCATTCACCATGCCTGGATCCGATAATGAAAATGAAGTCACCAACACAAACAACACCAACACCACTTCCATGCAACAACTCAGTCTCTCAAACAGCAATGGTAAATTTCCTTATTTAAAGAGGGAAGAGTATGAACTTTGGACTATGAAGATGGAAAACTGGATTTCCAATATTGATTGGAATCTGTGGGAGGTAGTAAAGAAAGGAAACAGTCTAAAGAAAATGATTCCTGACAGGGATGGGAAGTTTATCATGGCTCCACCAAAAACTGCTGAAGAAGTGCTGGCTATGCAGAGAGAGCATAAAGTAAAAACTATTCTGCTTCAAGCCATTCCAGAAGATCATCTGTGTGATTTTCATCATATGGATGATGCAAAAGACATATGGATGGCTCTCAAAGCAAGGTTCGGTGGAAATGAAGAATCAAAGAGAATGAGGAAGTCCATGCTAAGACAACAGTTTCAGGACTTCAATATATCAGAAGAAGAAGGTATCCACAAGGGATACGACAGGTTCCATAGGATCTTGAGTCAACTGAATCAGCTGAATGCTAAACCGGATAATGAAGATTGCAACTCAAAGTTCTTGCGGTCCTTGCCGCCATCATGGTTGCATGTTAGTATAGCACTCAAGGCTAAAGGAGGGTTGGACATGCTCACTTTTGATGAGCTGTACAACAGACTCAGAACTATTGAACCAGATGTCAGGACTCCCTACCGAACATCATCTTCTGGCCATGCAGCTTTTGTTGGAACATCTCACTCCAACATAATGGTACCTGCTCCAAGTTCCAACTACTTTCCATCATCTCCCAGTTCCAACTACTTACCATCATCTTGCACTCCACCACATAACCCTCGTCCCACTCCACCATATTCTCAAACTAGGACTAGTAGTGTGATGGAGGATGTTCTTCACTCGTTTGTTGCTGATTATGATACTCAGCAGTATCTTGCATATGAAGACTTTGATCAGTTGGACCCTCTTGAAATGGAGGAGATGAAGCTGAAAATGCAGGTGGCACTACTGTCAGTTGACATCAAGAGGTTTGAAGAGAAGTCTGGGAGGAAGTTTGCTTTCAAGGGAAAGGAACCAGCTCGCTTTGATAGGAGGAAAGTCAAGTGTTTCACTTGCCACCAGATGGGGCATTTCTCAATGGAATGCAAAGACAGGAAAAGTGGAGATGGAGCTAACTATCTTTCCTATCAGCAGAAACAGCAGGAAGCTGGAACTTCAGCAGCTCTCCTCACCATGGATGAACAGGTCAACTGGACTGCACATGAACCTGTTAATGAGGAAGCTCATGATACTGACAAGCTTGGATTGCTTGCAAGGTGCACTCCGGATGAAAGGCATGATCAGTTTGCCTTGATGGGACTATCTCAGGTACACAACTGTATATTTGGTTGTAGTCTAAGATACAATGAACTTAAAGAAGAATTTGATGCTATGAAACCTAAGTTTGATGCTTGCTATATTGATAATGAAGCTCATAAACTTGCATTAAAAACTGTAGAAAGACAAAAAGTATGGTTTCAAAAGAATCAAATAGCTTATGAAGAAAAGATAAAGGTGTTACAGTTTGATCTAGAAGTTGCTAATAATTACTTAAAACTGTCTGAGAAAGCTAAGGATGAAGCTGTGTCTGAGAACCTAGAGCTTGAGGCAAAACTTGCAGAGGAAATAGCTAGGCATAAGCAATGGTTAATTTCAGGTGATAATCTGGCTAGAGAACTCTATAACAGTCAATCAGTAACCTCTGGCTTAGGATTAGGCTTTCAAAAATATGTAGGAGTAGAAGCTAGGTATGATGGTCGTAAATCTACACCTGCAGGATTAGCTAACTTTGTAAAAGAAGGTAATATGCATGCTGTCCCTGGTCCTATTAGAGGTGAATTTATGCCCACAGACTTATCCATCACTGTTGACTTTGATGGATCACATCATCTATATGGCAAAAAGTCAAAAGACTTACCAGACCCTGATACCTCATCTAATGACTTTGTCTCTTGCTCTGACAGTGACAATTCATCGGATCAAGGGTCTACTTCCTATGAAAGCTGTGATTCAAATGAGAAGTCTGACCTTCCCAAGCCTGAACCAACACCCAAGCCCGCACCACAGTCTACTTACAAGCCTTCTAAGGAAGCTGCTGAGGAATCATCTTCCAAGACAGTTTCTTCTGAAGACTTGTCTTTTACATCTTTGAATAATCAGTCTGTTAAAAACAATTCCTTGAATGTATCTGTTTTAAGTACTTCTGCATGTAATCAAACATCTCCCTATTTGAATAAATCTTCCAAGAAGAAGACATGTTTTGTATGTGGAAGTAAATTTCATTTGATTAAGGATTGTGATTTTTATGAACAAAGACTGGGTGCATGTGCTACTCTCCAGAAACACAAATCTAAGTAGACCAATGTTGCTGATATTCCACCTTATGTCCCTCAAGCTGCTTATACTGACTCTCATTGGAGAGGTTCAGTTACCAGACCTTATGTGCAACCAACTAGCTCATACTTTAAACATGGTTATTGGCCTACATATGTTGACTCTATGTATGCTGGGATGGGATATGGGAGCACTGCTGTGAAGCCCTCAGCAGGTTGTTCTTGGACTAACAAGGGACCCAATCATCAATGGAGGAACAAGAACAATGGTGGATTCTCTAAATCTTCATGCCCTAAACCTGTGATCCACAAGGCAGGTTCAAGTCAGTAATGACTTGGACCTCCATTGTATTCTAACCGTTTGTATATATATATATTTTTTTGTGGTTGTTTGTAGGATCATCCCCTTAAGCATAAGAATATTGGTATTGTTGATAGTGGTTGTTCCAGAAGCATGTCTGGAAACAGAGATATGATGCACAACTTTGTTCCCATAGAAGGAGGAGGCAATGTAACTTTTGGAGGAAGTGATGGGAGTATTATGGGGAAAGGGACCATAAAGACACCTCATCTGGATTTTGAAAATGTGTACTTTGTTAAGGAACTTCAGCATTTCAACTTGTTCTCTGTCTCACAAATCTGTGACACTAAGAACAAAGTTCTCTTCACTGAGAATGAATGTCTTGTGCTGTCTAAAGACTTCAAACTCCCAGAAGAAACTTCAATCCTGCTGAAAGTTCCTCGAACTCACAATTTATACACATTCAACCTAAATGAAGTGCAACCAGGTGGTGACCTCACTTTTTTGGTGGCTAAAGCATCTCTTGATGAGTCCACTAAATGGCATAGGAGGATGGCTCATGTGAATTTCAAGACAATTAACAAACTCTCCAAAATGGGTCTTGTTGAAGGTCTTCCCACCAAAGTATTCACAAATGATCATAATTGTGTCGCTTGCAACAAAGGAAAACAACACAGAGCTTCTTACAAAGCTATCAATGCTATGAGCATCATTACTGAACCTCTTCAGTTGCTCCACATGGATCTGTTTGGTCCAACTCAAGTCAGAAGCATTGATCATAAGTTCTTCTGTTTGGTTATCACTGATGGCTATAGCAGATTTTGTTGGGTTTTCTTTCTCAGAACCAAAGATGAAACATCTCAAGTGCTGACTGAATTCATCACGCTCGTTGAAAATCAGTTGAACAAAAAGGTCAAGGGTATTCGGTGTGATAATGGGACAGAGTTTAAAAATGCAATTCTAATAGAACTCTGTGGGTCAAAAGGTATAAAAAGGGACTATAGTAATCCAAGAACCCCACAACAAAATAGGGTGGCTGAAAGGAAGAATAGGACCTTAATAGAGGCTGCAAGATCCATGCTTGCAGATTCTAAACTCCCCACTATGTTCTGGACTGAAGCTGTTGGCACAGCGTGCTATGTGCTCAACAGGGTCTCCATTACAAGACCTCAACTCAAAACACCATATGAACTTCTCTTTGGGAAGGTTCCTGTCATTCACTACCTAAAACCTTTTGGTTGTCAAGTGACCATTCTAAACACCAGTGATCCGTTGGGAAAGTTTGCTGAGAAGGCTGATGATGGCTATATTGTGGGGTATTCAGCTCATAGTAAGGCCTACAGGGTGTACAATTTGCAAGCCAAGAAGATAGAGGAGACGTTGAACCCGAGATTTTTGGAAGATAAGCATAATGTTCAAGGACAGGGTCATACATGGTCTTTTGACCTTGACTACTTAACTGATTCCTTGGGTTACACTAGACACTTGGCTAACCAAAATGCAGGTCCTCAAGCTTCTCCCACTAACAATGCAGGTCCCTTAGATGATGACTCTGAAAATGAGTTTGAAGATGATGAGCAACCCATACTGGTGCCTTCTTTCTCTCCTAACAATATTGCAGGTACCACCTCCAAGGATATTGCTGATACGAGTGATGAAGATGACTCTCATTATGCTGAGGACCTTGCTAGGCTTCAAACACAAGAATTTGCTGCTAAGCTTGAAGCAGAGAAATTGAATGGAGAGGTAGATAATGAAGGAGTCAGCAGAAACCACGTGTCTGCTGAAGTTGACTCTGTCACACCTACCATCCACAAATCTGCTGAAGGCTACGCTGTTTCTTCTCATGTTCCTTCTCAAGTGTCTTCAGCCTTTGGAGAACCTCATACACGCTTTCCAAAACCCTCCGATCTTGGAAATCATCAACCCAAAGCTGGCATTTTCACCTCACCCTCTTATGATGCTGAATTTGAACCAACAATCACCAATGTTGATTCTTCCATTGAAGTCAGCCCCACTGCTACTCAGAGGATCAACATTGCTCATCCTCAATCCAACATCATAGGTGATCTTCTGGCACCTGTTAGAACTCGAAGGGCTATCACAAGTCCTCAATTTGGGCAGATTGCTTTTCTCTCTTATGTCTCCAACCAGCAAAGAGACAATCACACAGACTTCAAACATTGTCTGTTTGCTTGTTTTCTCTCTCAAGTGGAACCAACCAGTGTATCTCAAGCTCTTAATGATTCAAGTTGGCTAGAAGCAATGCAAGAAGAAATGCAACAATTTCACAATCAGCAGGTTTGGATCTTGGTACCACTACCTGATGGCAAATATACCATTGGGACAAAGTGGATTTTGAAGAATAAGAGAGATGCTCGGGGTGTGGTGGTCAAAAACAAAGCAAGATTAGTGGCTCAAGGTTTCAGACAAGAGGAAGGAATTGATTATGATGAAGTGTTTGCCCCTGTTGCCAGAGTAGAAGCTATTCGTATTTTCTTGGCTTATGCTTCTTACATGGGTTTCATGGTGTATCAAATGGATGTCAAAGGTGCTTTTCTGTATGGTGAGATTGAAGAGGAAGTTTATGTCACTCAACCAAAGGGATTTGAAGACCCTGATCACCCAAATCATGTTTACAAGGTTGTTAAAGCTCTTTATGGCTTACATCAGGCACCAAGAGCTTGGTATGCTAGGCTTTCATCATTCCTGCTGAAGCATGGCTATAGGAGAGGTGCTATTGACAAAACTCTGTTCCTAAAGAAGAATTACTCAGACATTATTCTTGTGCAAGTTTATGTGGACGACATTATTTTTGGCTCCACAAACGAAGCTTGGTGCAGGGAATTTGAGGAACTAATGAAGGGTGAATTTCAAATGAGTGCAATGGGAGAGCTTACTTTCTTTTTGGGTCTCCAAGTTCAGCAGAAACAAGATGGCATCTTTATCTGTCAAGATAAATATGTAAGGGACATTCTGAAGAAGTTTGGTATGGAAGGTGTTAGGACTGCCACAACACCTTATGAAGCTCCAAAGACTAAAGCAAATAATGAACCAGATCTACCTGTGAATGTTCATCTGTACAGATCCATGATTGGTTCATTGATGTATCTGACAGCTTCAAGACCTGATATTACATTTGCTGTGAGTGTTTGTTCTCGACATCAAGTCACTCCACTTACTTCCCATCTAAATGCTGTCAAGAAGATCTTTAAGTACCTCAAAGGCCAACCTCTTTTAGGCCTTTGGTACCCAAAAGAGTCTCCTTTCAAGTTGGAAGCATATAGTGACAGTGATTATGCTGGAGCAAATCTGGATAGAAGATCCACCACTGGAGGCTGCCAATTTCTTGGCAAAAGGTTGATTTCTTGGCAATGCAAGAAACAAACCATTGTGGCTGCCTCAACTACTGAAGCAGAGTACGTTGCTGCTGCAAATTGCTGTGGACAAGTCCTTTGGATTCAGAACCAATTGCTGGACTATGGGTACGACTTCATGAACACTACAATTCATATAGATAATCAAAGTACCATCTGCATAGTCAAAAATCCAGTTTTTCACAGTCGAACAAAACACATTGAAATCAGGCACCACTTTATACGAGATGCATATGAAAAACATTTGATAAAAGTGGCTAAAATCCATACTGATGATAATGTGGCAGACCTGTTAACAAAAGCGTTTGATGGACCAAGGTTTCAACACCTCGTGGTCAATATTGGAATGTTAAACCCTTGACTGCATTGTTTGAGGGGAGGCATAGGCCTCAGGGGAGGCATATGCCTCAGGGGAGGATTTTGTACAAACTCTGCATATTTTGTTTGTGTCATATTTTGTTCAATAAACTAGGTTTGTAAATACATCATTTTGCCAATAGTGATAGCATTTATTTAATAAATTTTATCTTTTTTAAGTTTCTCTATTTGCATTTTTGCCTCTGTTATTCATTATTCTTTTCTAACACTAACTGTCTAATAACCTTTTAGTTGTTTGTCTTTGTTTTGTTCTTGTGTATTTTTGTGTCTGTTTTGCAGTTATCTGGATTGCAGTTTGTCCATTTCATGATCAAGTTCAAATTCATCAAAGTGTGACTCAATGGTACATGGTTAAGATAGCTATAAGAGTGTTGCTGGTTTCTTCTGAAAGCAAAAATACTGAAGCATACAATTTGATTCCACTGAAGTTATAATACTGAAGAAAAGGAATTGAAGTCAAATTGTTCTTTCATTCATTCAAGAAACAGTTTACAGCTTACAGCTTACATAAAGTCAACCTACTACATATGCATCTACAAGATACGAGCTGTACAAAGCTAAGCCTAATCTAGTGTATATCTTTCATTCCGAAATCTAATTGAATGCTGGATATGCGTTAGATGCTGGCTTTGCTTTCGTAGGTCTTGCATAACCATCCATTCAGTCTAACTGGCTGGTTGGATATGCATGACCAGCACGACGAAGATGCTAAGGACCAAAATGGAAGGATGGATTGATGCAAACGATTGACGATGACGATGACCACGCAGGATGACGGAGAAAAATAACGTGTCCTTTGTGCTTCATCTATTCATTTCAACCAAAATGCAATCGATCCACCCTCCTTAAGCCCTTCTTCTATACGATGTGTGTTCATGCACCAAAAGATGGCGCAGTGAGACCAAGAACCACCTCTCTATCTTTGGGGAGTGGCGGATTCCTGGCACGAGGTCTTTGTTGAGACCGAGGTGCTGAAGGTTGGGAGTAAGATGTTCCCTCCTTATAGGAGTCATCAGAATCTTCAGCAGATTCACTTGGATTCACTACACTGTCATCTTCTGAAGAAGACAGAAAGGGTGATTTATTTGGTCGTGGGTAGGGTTGAGGAAAGTAATGGAACCATGGGTTTGATTCACCACTTGATGATGATGAAGAGGATGATGAAGATGAGGAAGTGAGATCTATGATCTCAGGTTTGGTATTCATGGTGCAATTTGGTTAATTGGTTCTAGGGGTTTAATAATGGTGTTTGGGATCTACGTTTTATTGGGGTTAATTGGTTTAACGTGGTACTTATGGTTTGGACTCTAGTATCTAGAGTGAAGGAGTAGAAGTAGTAGGAGAAGTAGTAGTAGTTCACCACTTAGTTTGGGTACCAAGGT
>BPTQ01000005.1:8308232-8343442 GCA_019973895.1 Chrysanthemum seticuspe | reverse complement strand
CACACCCATCAGATAATTCTAGTCTGAGTAGAACTCATTGATCACACCCACAACCTGACCCTGTTCCACCAACCAGAACTCGTTGTACTCAACGAAGTTGTCATCTACTCCCCGGGAGTAGTTACAACTGACTACCTAATGGTAGTCATCGTTGTCCACTACTTCCTCCTAATACTCGGTGTAAGAGGAGTAGTCGTCGGAGTAATGGAACCCCGTTGTACCGACGATCGTTCCCTACTACAAGGGGGACTTTCACCCAAAAGTAACATCGTATGTTAAATCGTCAATTTCGTGATTACCCTATCTTTCTAACCCGAACACATCACCACAGATTTTATTAAACATTTTTGGAACCCATGTAATTTTTAAATGGGAAACAGAAAACTTATAAAAGTTGGTACAAAAGCTTTTATATGGATCTTTTTAACTTTAAATGGGGAACTCTTTCTGTGTGTTATGGTATCGGGTCAACACATCTCTTGACCAGGGTAGGAGGTCAGAACAACGAGTACGTAACTTCATTACACACTTGGTTCTTGGAGGTGAAGCCCGTTTCAAGGAAGAAGTCGGTGTATAGTCAGGAACATGGTGCTATCGGTTAACGGGAATCGGGTCATTCGTGTAAAAGGACTGATCTTACTTTACGAGGTAGTCGTAGAAGGTTCACTTCGAAGGAGGATTAATCCAGGAGACAGTAATGAGGCTGCTGATGAGGAGAATGTGGCTCATAATCCTCCTTCATCACCTGTTGCTACTGATGGTAATCCATCAGTCAACATTGATGAGGGCCCCTCATCTACTGTTGAAGCAACTCATGTTGCTCAAGACCAACCACCTTGTCCCAGTCCAACACCCACACTAGTTACTCAAGATGAGTCTGATCTTAATAGACTACCCACACCAAGTCCTGTTAGGGATCCTCTCAATGAAGATCTTCCTCACTTTGAGCATGACCATACTACTGCTGAAAGGTCCAATGAAGCTCCCCTTACCACAGAGCAATCTGCTGGTGGAGCTGAGGACCCTATTACACTCTCATCTGTCTATGCTCTTGTCAACAGGTATGCTGCTGAGGTTACAAGTCTGAAAAAGGAGCTTGCAGAGACCAAGTATTCTCTTGGGAGTAAGATTGAAGAACTGCAGAATCAAGTCAAAGTCTTAGAGGACAAACTCAAAGGGAGCTCCAAAAGGAAGCTTGTGGTTTCTTCTGATGAAGAACAAGAAGTACCTCATTTTGAGTCTCTGGACATGTTGGCAGATGTTTCTCTCAATGACCCTTCATCAGTAGCTGCTACTTCCTCAAGGAAGAAGGAACCTGTCCTTTACAAAAGAAGAAGGAGATCCTTTTCACATAAGGTTTCCTCTGATGCTTCAAAGGAAACTGATGTTGACAAGGCTAAATCTGCTGATGTGCAAATGGAGGATGCATCTTCGGATCCTAATCAATCTGCATCAGTTCAAGAACCAACAGACCTTTCACCTTCAGCAGATCTGTCTGACACTGCTGCTATGACCACTCCAGTTGATAATCTGCCTCAACATGTGGACTTAGAGACGACTACAGAGGTTCCTGTTGTTGATTTAACCAAAGAGGAGTGTGCCAAGAAGCCTGATGATAAAGGGAAAAATATAATATCTGAAGATGAGCTTGGTCCAGACCTGGTAAGTGAGGAGGAAAGACGAGGTCAAGCAAGTAGATTGGCTGAGTTTGAGAAGTCAAAGGAAAGTGAAGTATTGGCTCATCAACTTGGAACAGAGGACTTTTCATCTTTAACTCATGAGAGAAGAAGAGAACTGGATGCAATGAGGGTTCAGATGCCTGCTGAACACTGGGATATTCTAACTCAGCAAGTCATTTCAAGACCTTCTCTTGCTCAAACTATACTAGGTGGAGATTTCCTCAGTGACAATTATGTGGAGCGAATGATGGCTCAGGGAAGACAAAGGAAGCAAGAAGCAATAGCACAAAAGAGGGCCATCAAAGCTCAGAAGGCCAAAGACAAACCTCCTTCTAAAGCTGAAGTGAGAATGGTGGTGAAGAACCAATGCTCAATGTACAACTCTGGCTTAACAATGAAACAAGTCAAGGCTTTTCCTGATCATGTCCTGTATCGCAAATATAATCAGATCATGAAGGACAAATCATCATCTTCAGCACATTCCACACACTTGAGAAGGATTACAGAGAATGAAGCTGCTCCAGAAGCCAAAAGACTCAAGTCTGATGATGCTCCAGTCAAGGAATCATCACCAGTCTTTCCTACTGAAGCATCTGCTGAAGCTGCTTCTTATACTGACAAGGGTCAATATCCTGAAGCATCTTCCAATACTCCTGAAGCATCTGGTATATCAGCTCCCACTTCATCAGTGGCAATCATTAGCACACAGGAAGCTTCTAAGGTTAAGGAAGCTGATCTTGCAGAGATAAAAACAGAAAGGGCGAGAAAAATGCTTAACAGAATGAATGCACTACGTGAAGGTGTTTCAACTAACTCTCCCTATGCCTCTTCAAGTCTTACCACACAAGTTCAAGCTAAAAATGCTCCATCTGGGGACCATAATAAGACTGGTGGGAGGAAGAAGAGAATGGCCAAAAGATCTCCTGTGGATCTTGAAGCTGATGACTCCACCTTCATTATAGAAGGGTCTGCTGCTGATTTCCCTGACGGAAACTCAGATGAGGTGGTAGATTGGAAATTGAAAGATGATGAGATGAATGTCATTCATCGAAGGGACTCCACTTCAATGAAATTCACCTTTCTAAAGGAAATTCTACACTTGGTAGACAGGGCAGACTTACTTTCTCTGTTCACTCGTGTTACCACCTATTACTGCAACAAGGAACCACAAGGTTCTGGAATGTTTTTACCAGGAGATCTTCAAGCCCTGTTGAACTCTCACATTCCCAATATCAAAGCACATTCCATTTGGGAGAACTCACATCGGTGGAAGCTTGAATCCTGGAGATTCTATCCTCTCCCTTGTGTGCATGTGCTTGAGACCAAGGGTGGAATCACTGTCTACATGTTCTCTGAAAGAAAGTATCCTTTGCCCAAAAGACTTATGGAAAAGATGTTGAGTCAGAAATTGGAAATTCCTCCAGATCCAGTGGGCAATGAAAGACAGTCTGCTTTAACATTGGTGGGTTTAATCAAGACTCAACTTCAACAACTGCAATAGGCCTCATCCTCATCCACATCAGGAATCTTGGTACCCTTTGCATTTCTTTGTTTTGTTGCTTTTGAATTTTTATATATATACCTGTCTTTTCTTATGTTAATTTATTTATTAGTAAAAAAAAAAAAAAAAAAAAAAAAAACTGACTCTTTTGCAGGTTTGTTTGTTGTCCAATTCTGATGGTTATTATCTCACCTAATGTACCTTGTGTATGTCAAAGAGATGACTAGTCCAAAGGGTACATCTTTGGTAAAGACATACCAAATCTGTTGATAGCTGTAATGGTTTGCTCAAAATCATAGGGTCTGCAACCACCCATGCTTAACTGCTGAGGGTTGTATGGTTATCAATTCACCATGGTCCATTCCTCTTTGGAATCCAAGAATTGGCTAGCCCACATGTATATGGCATGTGGTAAAGGCAACTGAATCCATATTTGGTTCTCAATTCACCAATTCTAAGAATTGACTAGTCCTGAGCAAACGGCTACAGGTAAAGACAAGACAAATCCGTTTATATGGTTGCTGGTTTGCCAATAAATCAGATGGTTATCAATGTACCATAGTTTTCGAACTCAAACATGTGGCTACTCCAGTAGTAATGGCTATTGGTAAAGAGACATCAAATCCATTAATTTCAATGATTCACCTCTCACAGGAGTTAACACACCTGGAAGTGATGAGAATAGTATTGAACTTATATGTTTTGATGTACATGATGTCATATGTTGCTGCAAAGATCTGGTGTACCACAGTTCAGTCATCATAGAGATGTTCTTCTTCTGAATCTTTGCTGCTGATCCTCAAAAACCTGAGACTTTCATAGCTCAGAAGTGTTCAAGATATGGAGAGGATCTTGTTTGGAAATTTTTCGTCAAATGGTTCAATCCTCAACAGCATTATCGATCTATCAAGGAAACTGGAACTTAACCTAGTCAAATTCCAGTTTAGGGGAGGATTGTTGGGAATTAAGGTAAACTACTGATTCTGCCGAAGCATCTGCCTAATGGATTCTGCCGAAGAAGAATGGTTTCTGCCGAAGTTATACTTCAGCAGAAGGGATAAAGCAGATATCGTGTTGCTGCTGAAAGTGCGAACCACGTAGGAGAGATAAGCTCAGTTTAGAGTAAAAGTCAGCGCCGTATGTATAGGTTGGCGCCGTAATATGTAGAGCTTACTCAGAATAAACAATATGATTAACAAAACAATATGATTAGTTGCATGCTTGTCTAAAATGCATGCTTAGTCTATAGGAGCGTAAATTGTCAACGCTCATTAGGGTTTCTTGCCTATATAAGAAACCAAGTTAGTTTGTAATAGATAAGCTTTTCTCAAGTCTTTCAAGTCTTAAAAACTATCCGAAACATAGAGTTTCTATAATCAAAAGATCCATAGAGGATCAAAGAGTTCTTAGTTAATATAACTTGTATTTACTTTCCGCTTCAAAATACGAGTTGTAGAGATCTTCCATTAGTTTGCTTGTGATTACATCGGCAACACTAACGATCTCCGAGTGCTTAAGATCTATCAAGGTCTTTGTATTCAACACCAGGTCTGGGTTACAGCGTAACCAATAGAGGAGTTACGCCGTAACCTTCTATTTCTTCGTAAATGCACTAGATCTGCTAGTTACGGCGTAACCTTATATGTGGTTACGCCGTAGTCTTAAATAAACTCGGTTACGTCGTAAGTGATGCAGTAGTTACGGCGTAAGTATCAGCGGCGTGGAACCTTTTGACCTAATGGAGTTACGTCGTAACCTTTGGGAAGAGTTACACCGTAACCTCTTGATAAGATGGACTTTTTGGTCACGCAATAGTTACGACGTAATGTGAGAGACGAGTTACGCCGTAACTTCTTCAAAATAGGCATACTGTGATAAATCTTTAGTAATGTTTCCATTTCCGCGTCTCTTTAGCTCCAATGCTCGTAATTTACCTGAAAGTGGAAAATAATGGAAAACAAGCGTAAATCCATATAAATGATATAAATAACGAGCATTATCGGGGGAAATTGACACTTAATATTCAGGACTATTTGATGTTATCAAATATCCCCCCACTTGAACTCTACTTGCCCTCAAGTAGACCTTATTAGATAGATTCCTAAAAAAATATCTCCTAAAACCTGGAAAATATGAGTTTACAAATCCCTTATGCTAGAATAAAACAAAGCCGAACACCTCACGAAAGGGGAACAAACACTCAAATCTCTCAACTATTCTAAGTGTCAATTTCGGGGTGATCACTCAATCGCACAGTCATAGCATGTATTCTATCATAAGCTTGGCGGTTACCCAAATCTCCACCACTAGAGTTAAGGGCTAAACAATTCTCGAAGGCAATATGGGTAGACACGACAAAGGTTAAGGGGTGACTCGTCATTACTAACATGTCATGGCGAAGTGGACAAAATCAATTATACATGACCAAATCCATGGCCAAGACACCAAAGATTGCTCGCTGCATCACCTAGACACGCTTCATGACTAAAGGGTAGGATAAGACATGGGATATATAATTGGTGTAAAACGAAAAACAAGTAGGTAGTCTAAATCTATAACCAAGTCATCACCACTTACCGTCCGCCCAAAGTTCAAGCTTAGAAGTCTAGATACCAGATCATGAAATGCAAGGTAGATGCGTCATTAGAGGACGTCGTGATGGGCATACTACCTTGTCTTCTTCTGTTGGCAAAACCACCAACTCCAATCTTCAAATGTGACCGAGGTGGCCTCCTCGATACTAATCAATAAAGCTCATACTATAGTGCTTATAACATCGCACTTGACAATATCATAACTCAATCAACTATTTTTTTTCCAACATAACATAATAACATAATATCCCCCCACTAGAGATGAACAATGGGAATTCGGGGGGTCTTCAATGATCTTCATAAATGTTGTCGATGAAAGCGTGATTTTCAAACCTTTCCACTCGAACCTTGAACTTAGGCAAATGATGACTTCCCAATCACAAATAAAGACTACAGGGTAGGCTAAGGTGTATAGGTGTAATGAAACAATATATAGGGTTGACAAAATGAAAGGAATGGCTTAGAAGGGTGTATCTAGGGGTATCTTGCACTAAAGGGGAGTGCAACAAAAGGGTTTCACATGGGGGTCGAAAAGTCGAGGTGACTAATCGATAGACTCACAATGGTAGGCTGTTTGGGTGATAATCCTATAATATTGCCTTCTAAAACTGAAAAGTCCAAATACATCGAGCTAACTCAACATACCTCGTCTATGGCCTTGAAATGATGCAAAGGCCAAGTTCTAAAGTTTACAAGCTACCGACACACTCATAATTTGGTGGATTTGGGGTAAAATATTGGAAACGGGTAAGGCTAATCTCACCATGTAATGTCAAGGGTTGTATGTGCTCGGCTAAGGTCTAATCTAGTTAGGTTCGGAAAAACATGTCAAAATTTTCAATATGGCATAATTTTTCAAAATAAACTAGAAAAATGAGGGCGAAATAAAGTTCAAGAGATAATTCTACTCCGTCCCCCCACTTGAATTGTACAAAGTCCCTTTTGTACTAGGAATTAAAATAAAGGTGAAGAGAAAGGTAGAATTAGAGCGAGAACTTCCCTGAAATTTGCTCCAAAAAGAAGAAGGCCCACGAGAAAGAACCGTGCCTTTGTTTAAGCGTCATGAACAAACTTCAATCCCTGAAAGCACAATACCGACAAGCATAATTCTAAAAAGAAAAAATAAAATAAAATGAAAAACAAACCTAACTCACTTTCGTAGGAATCACGGTTGCATTTAGCGAATGCAACAAGCCTTTTAAACCTGGACGAGTGAAGTCTTGTGAGGGTTTACAGGGAACACACCCACAAAGTTCATTTAAAAACTAATACAAGGTTACTGTGTTTTAAAATGAAAAAATTAAAGCAGAGGAGAGTTACGTCGTAACTCCTATGAAGGAGTTACGCCGTAACTGGCAAAACCTGGTATGAGCTGTGAAGCGAGTAGTTACGGCGTAACCACAGAGATGGAATTACGCCGTAATTGGTAATGCGTCAAGAATTCTGCTGCTAAAATGTTGGTTACGGCGTAATCACCAAGATGAGTTACGCCGTAACTCTGTTCAGATCAGCAACTGCAACAGTAATTAGTTCCTCGTTTCCTGGAAAAATGGTTAGAAAATACAAAACCCAACAGAAAGGAAATAAAAATAAAAGAAAGGGATAATTCGGGTTGTCTCCCGAAAGAGCACTTTTCTTTATTAACGAGTCTTTAAGTTAGACTCGGAGCCGCGGGGCCCCTATGGGGGCCTTTGAACATCCCCGACTTCTTCCATGTCTTTCATTGAATAAGGCTGGTCCCAAACATGCGGTGAAACATAACGAGTCATGGAGTATCTTTTTTATAGAAAATTATCTCGTGCCCATTCGAAACGAAACCTAGCCTCTTCTTACTCATAAATTTGAACATACCCAAACTTTACTCGTAACCAATTTTCAAATGAGATCCCCCTGTATCCTACATTGCTCCTCTTATCTTCGTCAAAACATGCCCATTCTTTGCGTTTGAGCCATTTAGGTTCAGGGTATTTTCCTCCATCGCAAATCTTGCGATTGGGGTTACATGTAGGCCATGCCAAGGTGTATTCATCGTGCATCATAACTGGTTTGCAGAAATGAATGGTCCAGTTAATGTCGGAGAACCATTAGCAAAAAGCACTATGCTCTTGTAACCAATTTTTTTTCTGATATCTTTTTCTTTTTACCAGCACCACCAAACTTTTGCAGCTTCTTTAATTGTCCGAATGAGATACTCCCCTCCTCCATTACATCCTTTTTGGAAAGGGGAACATGTGGGAAATATTACTCTGGTCCCTTCAGGTAAAGTAACACGACAGTGAACTCTTCCTTTTACAACGTAACTGGGAACAGAAAACGGGATCTCTTCCTCATCATCATCATTGTCGCTGGATTCGGACTCCTGCAAATGGCTAAAAGATGAAGGTGAAAACCTATCGGGGTCATCTAATTCTATTTTTGATGGTTCCTTTGTAACAATTCTGTCTGGCTCAAGGCTCAAGGTTTTATCCAGTTTAAACTCCACTATATCTCCATAGACTCCACCGTAACGTGCCAATGTGTCAAGGAATGGTTTACCAAGAATCAAATGCTCCTTTTTGTCTTTCACATTATCGACTACCACAAATTCAGGGGCTGAGGTAAATTTATCGACCTTTACGTACATACCACCTGTAATACCTAAAGGGGTAATCTTAGTTTCAGTACCTGAATGAATCACGATATCCGTTTCCCAAAGGTGGATTATCCTCAGTTTTAAGAATATGGATAGAGGCATGATTTTTACACAAGACCCAAAGTCTACTACCCCCAAAATATCAATTTTACCAGCAGAACACGGAATGATAACCCCGCTTGCACTAACATCCTTCACCGAGAATAAACTTTATCCTAACCTGGATATGCCTTCCGGAGCATCGTTACGCCGGAACTCAAGGAAGTAGTTACGGCGTAACTCTTCCTATTGGTCAGTATTCGCGACATCCAATATGTCGATTGAAGAAATACATTCCTCAATCACTTTCTGAGAATCATTGGTGAAAACAGCATTGCATTCCTCCTTGCGCTTGGCTTCATTAAGTTCAATTCCATCAATCTCAGCACTGAGTTTTTCGATCATTGCTCCAAGATTTTTTAGGGTTTCGTCGTGCCTAGAAAGATTCTTATTTGTGTTTTCCTGGAAACCCTTTAACCAAATATCTTGTTCTTTTTGTTTCTGGGCCGAAGTCTCCAGGAATTTGTTAATTGTTTCTTCAAGACTGGGCTTTCTTTCTCCATAAGGCCCACAGTTGTAATTCCCACGATAACTATTACTATTTCGAATATCACCGTAAAATGGTCGATTTTCTCCATACTTAGCTTCTTCAATATCCTCTTCGTCCATATGAGGACAATTCTTCGAAAGATGTCCTCATCCACAGCTTTCAGAACCCACTTGGATGGCATGAACGGTTTCTCTGACCTTCAGCATATCTCGAATGAGACTTTCAATTTTACTAGCGATTGCTGCAATTTCGTCGAAACTTCCGCCTTGGTTTCTTTTACTTCCACCGTCGTGCCATTTTTGAGAATGGTCCGCCATTTTTTGAATGGCTTCAATTGAAGTAGTACGAGTCATGTTCGGGATAGGTCCTTGATAGTCCAGCATCTGTCCTGTAGTTACATTCATTCCTTTGTAGAAAATATTTACCTTCTGCTGGTTATTTAGATCATTGGTAGGACACTTATAAAGAAGATCGTTGTATTTGTCCCAAGCTTGATACAGAGTTTTGTCGTCTTCTTGTTTGAAATTATGGATCTCCAAAAGTTGATTAGAAATCTTCGATGGCGGGCAATATATTTGAATAAAGTGTTTCTTTAGTAGCGCCCATGTATTAACTGCCCCGGCGGGCAATCTTTCGATCTATCTTCTGGCTGCTCTAGTAAGGGTCATTGGGAATACCCTAAGCATAACAGCATCATGAGACACGCCTGGAATGTTGAAAAGGCTAGCGATGTATAGGACATTTTCAACGTGCTCATATGTGTCTTCGTCCCTGTTTCCCGAAAAAGGGTTAGCGCAAAGTTCCCTCATAAATTGGTCTTTAATCTCGAAACGAACATCCGCTCCGATTGCCGGTCTTACGAGACCTGGCCCTTGATCTGCTCTAGTTAATGCCAAGTATTCCTCAAGAGTGAGGCCATCGATGTTAACAACTTCCATGGTACCTGAAAACTTGAAATATGATCGTGAGAAAAGTTTAAAAATGAAATGAAAGACTTAATATTAATCCTAATATAACTCCCCAGCAGCGGCGCCAAAAACTTGATGCAGGTTTTACTGACCAGGTCTTAATATTTATAGTGTCTCACTATACCTATGGTCTACCCTAATGCACTAACGGGCAGTGTACCCGGTTGTGTGTAGTGTAATAAATGGTAAAGCCGAGGTCGTCCCAAGAGCTATGTGTGTTGGATTATTACTAAGTCTAATTGTCACTGAATAATAATGGTTTTGATAGGGATTTAATTAATTAAACTACTGATGCAGAATAAAATAAAAGCAGATAAATGTGTGAAGGGAAATCAAAAGAGGAATAGTGGTGCTAACCTAGTCAATCCTCCTAGCTAGTTATGTCTACGTCTACCTATTTCCAATTACTTCAGGTGGGGTCAAATTTGAGAGGACAACATTTGGTCAATTCACCCTAACCTATCAGCAAAGATGCCACCAAAGGAGAAATCAGGCGCACCGTCATAAGTCCTGTTGTTCCTGGTCCCCTAAGCCGAGTCATTAAGTACCGCTATATGCTAGATTCTAAATAGTGAGTGCCCGGCCGTTAGGAACTTAGACACTACACCCCCCAATTCTTAAGTTCATCCAAACGATAGGTGATCAGTTGGTCAAATCGCACAAGTAGAAAGGGTCGTCAGTTGGTCATATCTTACCCTTCCCGTCTCAGTCCGCTCACCTAGGGTCAGTTGGTCATATCTCCTAGGAAATTGGCCTCTATTGCCATTCAAAACTACCGAACCAAGGGTGACTACCAAAGAACTATGCATGCATACACTTAGAAATAATTGTACAGAAATAAAGGTAAACGCAAACAAAACAATTAAGGAATCAATAAACTCTGTTACGTCGTAAGTGATGCAGTAGCTACGGCGTAAGTATCAGCGGTGTGAAACCTCTTTTGACCTAATGGAGTTACGTCGTAACCTTTGGGAAGAGTTACGCCGTAACCTCTTGATAAGATGGACTTCTGGGTCATGCAATAGTGACGGCGTAATGTGAGAGACGAGTTACGCCGTAACTTCTTCAAAATAGGCATACTGTGATAAATCTTTAGTAATGTTTCCATTTCCGCGTCTCTTTAGCTCCAATGCTCGTAATTAACCTGAAAGTGGAAAACAATGGAAAACAAGCGTAAATCCATATAAATGATATAAATAACGAGCATTATCGGGGGAAATTGACACTTAATATTCATGATTATTTGATGTTATCAGTCACGACCAAACTCAAATGTTTCATTGCTTTTCTCTATTCAAAAAAGCCAAAAACAGTTGTTAATAATGACCTTGAAATGAAAACATATTATAAAATTCACAAACCTAATTGAATTAAAATTAGGTGGTTGCACGGTGTAAAAGCCTAGGGCTATCAGGTTACAAACTTAAAAAACACAAAAATGGCATTGTGGCTAACATCAAACGAAGAAAAAAATGTTTCTATAAAATACACACAACAAAGTAAATAAACCTATTGATTTTTGGTTGTCTGTGTTCTAAATAACCACATAATCAGTTTTCCAATGAACTTATTTCAGTGAAGTCAAGGCTATATCATAAATGGGCTTAAGCCTATACATAATCGATCAGTAGAAGCAGGCATATCCCTTCTTATAAAACATTGCATCGATTCACCTTTTGTTCTAGGATAAAATATAAGCATTTGGTGGAACAATTTATATATTAAATTTTGTCAAGTAGTAGTAATTCTAAATAAATTTAGTATGAACGACTTGTTTCAATGATACGGGAAAGGTGATCAGTCCACATTGCTCTGGCATTTTAACGACATGTTTCATAGTATCCTTCTATAACCTGCACACTGCAGCACAACTAATAGTTATATATAAACTAATAGTTATATACGCGTAAAAAGAGGGTTTTGACTTGTTGACCTTTACGCGTAAAAAATTTCCAACGATTCAGACATTTCGCTTGCACAAACAGCCTTAAAAACACTCCAATAACACAAATCTTTTGACCTTTTTCACCCAAAGTGCTTAGATCTCTTACGCGTAGAAATGAACAACGCAAAAGATACGAGTTAAAAATGATGTAAAACACGTAAAGCTTCAAACTTTTTTGCAAAACTAGACTCTTTAACACTATAATAGCCTCAAACCATAAGAATCTTGAAGATTTTAGTGTAAAAAATAAAGTTTTAAACGTGACCACTTTTTGTTACCGAGAGCTTTACGTGTAATAACACAAACCACAAAAAACTTCAACCAACCACTCCTAAACCATTGTTAGGCGATTGATACCAATTATAGGACCTTGCTTTTATCAACCTTATCACAAACCCAACACTTATACAAGTATAACCACGTGAAACCAAACACAAACGTAGAAAGATAAAGAAGGAAAGATGGTGACTTGATGTTTATACAAACCGTATATGTGTAGATGAGATGAAAACAATTAGATGTTTATTTCAAATGAAGAACACACACACACACACACATTCAAGCACACCCCTCAAATGACCCTTTGAGGGGTATTTATAGTCTAAAACATAAACGCCCTAATGGGCTTTGGCTTGGGCCTCGTGGACTTGGATTGGATAACACATGATGAAAGGCTAGCTTATCTTAACTTATAGCAAATTAACTTAGCCCAATCCACGAGCCCGTTGACTATTCTAGCACGATATCTAACACACGTTACAAAGTTCCTAAATGGGAATGACCATCACTTCTAATAAAAACTATTAAGGCTAACAGTCTGGTGTGAACTTATAAGAGCTTTAAACTAATCTTAAAACCAGGGCAGTCCCGTGGATTTCGGAGGCCCTGTGTCGTTATTATAAAAAAAGCCATCTAAAAACAAAAATTTTAACGAATTCATATAATAATGTTTCTCAATTATGAATGTGATTTTTCGCTTGACAAAATCAAAACAAAACCATAGTATAAAAATTTGGGTGTATGCTTGTGTGTGTATTTACCATTGAGAGTTTTATGATAGAATTTTAAATTCTTTTTTCATTCGTGACAGTACAAGAAATAAGTCTGATAAACACATCTCAAAACTTGTACGTTTCCAACAAATCATTCCCAAAGACCTAAAAGTAAAAAAGAAAACATTTAAAGCAATAAATAATACAATGTGCATGAAATTAAGGGCTAAATGACCCTTAGAAACAGTGTGATTTTACACCTCATCAAAAAACTAGTTTTCCTACAAGGCTTCGTTATATTTTGGTTGCCTATATGACACGAAACGGATTGTTGTTAAAACGATAACTAATTTTGTCATAGAACTTTATAATCCAACTTTAAAAGACCCCAAAATGGCTATTCAAATATTATCAGATCATAGGGTGCATTTCCTTGGAGCGTGCACCTTTCATACGTGGCCAAGCACTAGGGTACCGCCACCTTAACCCCTCTTCCCCCAACCCCTTCGGCGCCAAACGTTTTGTGAAGCCAATGGCTTAACCAAAGAGGAAAATGATTGATTTTTTGTTATTTAAATGGTTATTTTTGGAGGGTTTGAGTAGTATGTGTGTGTGTGTGTTTAAGTTAGTGTGTGTGTTTATAGTGTGCGTGGGAGGTAGAAGAGACCTGTTTGTTTGTGTTTTTTAATCTTTTGAAAATGCGAAACTTTATTTTTAGCCATTTGAAAAAGTAAAAAGGTTTGTATGGTAAACCACAATATCAATATAATTTCAATTTTTAGCTTTATTTAATGTATTTTTATTTCATTTGTAATTTTGTTGGAATAACTCCTAAACATTAATTCAAGTGTTAGTGATTCATATGTAATAGTTAGCTTAATATGGCCTTTATGTTTGTTATTAAGCTAAGGCTCGTGTAGAAGGCCCATAAGCCTTGACCCAAGCCCATAAGAAGGGAAGGAGTCTAGAAATGTTGCCCTAGCTCCTTGCCCTATAAATACCTCTTGTAAACCTTCTATTGAAGGTTGGTTGTTCAATTCATTTCACTTCATACGCATAACTCTTCTTATATTCATACGCATAAGTGTTTGTCTTGTTCATCCGATCATCTTGTCTTCTATTTCTTATATTGATGCTTGTGTTATGAATATGGGAACCTAACAGTGGTATCATTCGCCAAATAGTTGGGTGAAACGATTTTGTTTTGAAGGTTGTTTTTCGTACGCGTAAGGTTTCACGTTTTCTACCTTTCTCACGCAAAAAGCTTTCATTTTTACACTTTAAAATTCAAGATTCTTGTACTTTAAAGGTTATTTGGTGTTAAAGTTTAAGTTTTTGGCAAAAAGTTTGAAACTTTACGTGTGTAGAAGTGTTTTTGAGCTTGATTTCATTCGTGTACCTCTTTCTACTCGTAAGGTGAAAAAGAGTTTTGGATCATCAAGTTTTAAACTTTCTTGTTATTTTGGTGATATTGAAGCTATTTCATCATAAAAATTAAGTTTCTAAACACTTTTGGGCATAAAATCAGTTTTTGGTACTTTCTACTCGTAAGCAAAACCCTAAACTTACGCATAAGACTACCTTGGTTTGATCTTCAGTGGAATTGGTTTACTAAATATTTTCTTGCTTGGATAAGCCTGAAAACACTTCGACTTTGGATATCGTTTACACTGTGAGAGTGTAAAGGATTTTTGGGTTAAAACCCTAGTTTTACGCATAAGCATAAAAGCTTACGAGTAAGCATCTTACGCCTAAGCATTTTCTACGCATAAGCAAGTCTTACGCCTAAGAAAATATTACGCTTAAAGTTCTTACTGTTAAGCCTTTGGTTTACGCATAAGCTAAGGTTTCACCAAGTCTACGTGTAAGCTCTTTCTACGCCTAAGCTCTTTCTACGCATAAGCTCTTTTTACGCATAAGCTCTTTCTACGCGTAAGCTCTTTCTACGCGTAAGGTACTAATCTACGCATAAGCTTGTTTTCTACGCCTAAGCACTTCTTCAACAAACAACAAGTTTCATTCGACTACAAAGATCCATCAACACAAGTTATAAAAAAAGAGTTTTTTGGCGGGAAAATTTGAGTAAAATTTAATTTTTAGGGGAGACTAAACGTTCAATTTTTACGCGAGATTCAAATTTTGGTTTAACTGTGAGATTTTTTGTCAAAAATTCAAAATTTTGGGCCCAAATTCGAATTTTTCGGGTCAAATTTGGCGTCGAAATTGTTAGAACTCAAATTTTTCTTTCAACCTTAGAATTGAATTTTATAGTGAATTTCAAATTTTGGGAGAGAAAATTTTTCAAAATTATTTTTGGAGGGAAATTTTGAAAATCACTATATCGGCCTTTCAAGTATGATGACTTCACAAATTTCCTCACCTTCCATCTACTGCTTAAAACCTTCATCACCAAACCTTGCTACTGATGATTCTGGATACGAAAGATGGAAATGCATGAAATTCCCAAAAATTATCAATTCCAAGCATCAGACATCTTCAAATTCCCGAAATCCCGCAGTCGTGCAAGGTGAAAGAGTTGATGTACATGGAAGGGATGCTCAAAGGGATGTTGAGAATGTTGTAATTACTGCATCTGTCGATAATGTGGACAATGAGATTGTTGCATTGGAAAAGCAGGAAGACAGCAGCAGATCTGGAGATGATATCATACCTAACTATGACACCGAGCCCAACTTTGACGAAGAACAAATGGTTGTGGAAGATATCTTACCCACCTATGACACTGACACAGAACAGATGGTCGAGGTACAATCTATTGTTGATCATATTCTGCCTGCAAATGCGATACAACAAACTGAGCAACCTGAATTCAGAAATGAAGGAGAGGTTGACCAGTGTGTTGCACAATGTCCAAACAACTGTCTTATGTCTGAGCCCTTACTTGCAAACAATTCTTCTCAAAAAGACCATTGCTCAATTTCATAAAGATTTTTCAAAACTAGAGGCACATTGCATCTCTCTTGAACTTAAATTACAAAACAAATCTTTTTCTTCAGAACACAATGGTCAGTATTCAAATGAACAAAGTAATCGTGTGGATACATTAGTAAAAGAAAATGAGCATTTAAAGGCTCAAATTCAAGCAAAGGGGCTTGCACATGTTGCTTTACAAAACAAACTGAGAAGATTAACTGGCAAGAGTGTGGATACTAAGTTTACAAAACCAACAATCTAGGGGAAATCGTCTCTTCAACCAGTGAGAAACCAATCAGTAGTTAGACGACCAACTGCTTTTAAATCTGAACGATCAAAATCTTCAAAACCAAGGTTTACCTCCCAAATTGTTGAGAATAATCATTTGACAAAACTAGTTACTCCACATTTTTGGCCTAAGAAAAATGCTTTTGTTTCTGTTACACCTGCTTCTATTAAATTTGTTTCTGTTAAACCTCAACATGTGGCTGCTTCTGGCCAGTCTAGGATTAGTTCGAAAACAATGTCTAAACCGAGCATCAAAATTCAAAATTCATATGATACAAAGGACTTGCACAAGAACTATGATCTAGAAAAGGCTAGGAAAAGGGCACTACTCCAAAAGGATGGAATCTTAGGTTCACGACCTAGTGTGATGCCTTCTAGTGTGTTGCATAACACTGCTTGTAGTAGCAGACCAAAACCTAAGTTTAATCAACACACAGTTAGAAATAAACCCGCTGATCTAAACGTAAACTTTCAAAAACCTATCAGGTGGATCAATATAGGACGCAGACTCTTCCCAAAAGAAGTTTCAACATCCCCTAGATCTAACCTTAGATGGATACCAACGGGTAGAGTTTTCAAAACTGTTGGTCTTAGGTGGATTCCTACAAGCAAGATATTAAGTAGTTGCACTAAAATAATCGTGATCCCCACAACAACCATCCCTGAGGCAGGAAAGGAAATCATCAAAATAGCATGTTCAGGTGTCAAGAATATAATTGACACTACATCTTTATGCTTCTAACATCTGGAACCCAGTTACACTTGGGGATCCATGCTTTCTCTTTCTTGCCCCCTTGTTCTTTCTATGCAGGTACAACAGCTATGGCTCCTACTGCAAATCAGCTTAGGACCCGTTTCTCACCGTCTAAAATTTAGTGATCCATCAGCTGCTCCACTATTGTACTTAATCGTCAAGAATTGGAAACATTACGTGCTCCTCTGGTTTAAGATTCTGTCTAAAGTCGTGCTTCTAATGTATCGAATGTTTCCGCTGCACAACCTGATAATACTCTAATTTCTGATACATCTGAATCTACAACAACAACCGTTACTGTAGCTGCACCTCCAATCGAATCTCTGAAAACAGAAGAACAAAGTGTTTCCTACAACAATGTCACAGATGATGATCAATATTATGAACAGAGAAGTTTTATCAGCAGGTGATTCTCTCGAGATATTTATGGTACTTCACACTTGTTCGATTAAATGAACATACATGGTTTCGCTGTCTCCTTATACATGGTTTCGCTGTCTTCAATTCATCATCTACATACATGGTGTATGATTCTGAATCATTGAAAACATCGAGGGGGAGAGAGTGTGTAGATGGTTATTGCTTCTTTGTTTTTCCACATGCTTCTTTGCGAAATCCCAATGCCTTCTTGAATTTCTTCAATTAGGGGAAGAAATAAGATGATCTGTGGATCAAACGTCTCACTTTGGTGTTATCGTCTCAATTTCATGGGTGATCTTGTGTGAAGTTACCCAAATATGATGTTATGATGCCTCACACACGGTCTTGGTATCGAGTTATTGCATATTCACTGGTGATTAGTTTTTCGATAGACCGCAACATTCGGGGGAAGTCGTTTCATTTCGTCTTTCGTTGTTTGTTTGATGAGAAACATCTACATACGTGAGAAGATCTTGTTGATTTCTGGTATGTTACCCTCGAACTGATTTTCCGCAATAAGTCAGATTTACATTGTGTGGTTTACTGCTCATCTACAAATTTCGCTGCATACTGAAACCTTTCAAAAGTTAGAGGAAATGTAGACTTCATCAAAATTTTAAATCTGCTAAAGACAGTTGTCAGTTTGGGGGGGAGCTGATTCTGAAACTTCTTCATAATGGCTTCTGAGCATAACAGCTTGGAACCCGGTCACAACCGTTTAAACTTCCCTCAAATCCCATCATCAGCTGATACAAGCCCCCAGCTTACTCGTCAATAAATGGAAAAGTTATTTGCTCCGCTGTTTAGTGATGACATTGATGAACGTGCTCCAGGTGTATCCGATGTTTCCGCTGCTCAACCTGATCATATTCCAATACCTGATACACCTGCTACAACAACCACTGTTGAAGAAGCACCACCAATTGACTCTACAACAATAATTGATCAAACTGCTTCCAATGACGCTGAACCAGCTGATGATGTTCTGAACAATAAAATACCCCCACCTGCAGATTTTGATCCAAATGCGTTCTTTAACCCTTTTGCTAATGAAACTGCTGCACCTGATGTTGCGGAATCATCTACAAGCCATTTGAATCCTCAAAATCTGCACAATGTATACCAACATCAACCCTCGACACATCGTTGGACAAAACACCATCCTCTTGAGAATATTATTGGTAACCCAAATCAACCAGTCGTAACGAGACAACGTCTTCACACAGATGGTGAACATTGCATTTATGCACTCACTGTCTGCCAATCTGAGCCTAAAAACAATAAAGACGCAATGACAAAAGACAAATGGATTGAATCCATGCAAGAAGAACTCAACCAATTCAAACGTCTTGAAGTATGGGAACTGGTTGAAAGACCAACAGGGGTCTACGTCATTGGTCTCAAATGGATTTGGAAGAACAAATTGGATGCTGAAGGGAACGTAATCAGAAACAAGTCACGTCTGGTGGCTAAGGGTTATAGACAGGAAGAGGGTATTGACTTTGAAGAATCATTCGCTCCGGTTGCTCGTCTTGAGGCTGTTCGGATCTTTCTCGCGTTCGCGGCTCATATGAATATAACGGTCTTTCATATGGACGTCAAAACTGCTTTTCTGAATGGTCAACTGAAAGAAACGGTTTATGTCAGCCAGCCAGAAGGATTCGTTGATCCCGAGTCCCCGAACCATGTCTACAAACTGAACAAAGCTCTGTACGGACTCAAACAAGCTCCTCGAGCGTGGTACGATAAGTTATCATCCTTCCTAATTGCCAATAAGTTCACCAAAGGTTCGGTCGACCCCACACTTTTCATACAATATCACGGGGCTCACATTTTAATCGTTCAAATCTATGTGGATGACATCATTTTTGGGTCAACACATTTAAAATATTCAAATGCTTTTGCAAAACTTATGACAAAACATTTTGAAATGTCAATGATGGGTGAACTCACATTCTTTCTAGGAATGCAAGTTCATCAATTACCCTGTGTTATTTTTCTAAGTCAGTCCAAATATGCCCTTGAACTGTTAAACAAATTTGGAATGCAAAACTGTGACACATATGCCATACCAATGGCTCATACCAAGAAGCTAGACGCTGATTTACATGGGAAATTGGTGGACCCTACCAAATACCGTAGTATTATTGGGTCTCTCATGTATCTAACAGCTAGCAGGCCTGATATTGTTTTTGCCGTATATCTCTGCTCCCGTTATCAGTCGAGACCAACTGAAACCCACCTCTCTGAGGCTAAAAGAATCCTCCGATACATCAAGGGAACCATTAATTTGGGGAACTGGTATCCGAAGGATTCTGGTTTTGAACTAATAGCTTTTTCAGACGCTGATCACGCAGGATGCTTAGATTCACGGAAAAGTACTTCAGGAGCATTACAATTTCTTGGTGATAAACTGGTGTCATGGCAATCGAAGAAGCAGGACTGTACATCGCTGTCCTAAACCGAAGTAGAATATGTAGCCATGTCGGCGTGTTGTGCTCAAGTCATTTGGATGAGAACCCAACTCAAAGACTATGGTTACGTATTTGACAGAATCCCGATGTACTGCGACAATCGAAGTGCTATTGCGATCTCGTGCAACTCTGTTCAACATTCAAAATCAAAGCACATCGATCTTCGATATCATTTCGTCAAGGAGCACGTGGAAAAGGGTACCGTTGAATTATACTTTGTGGGTACTGAATACCAACTGGCAGATCTTCTCACCAAAGCCTTAGCTGCTGCTAGGTTTAATGAGTTGATCCACCGGATTGGTATGCGGTGTTTGACTCCAGAGGAACTGGACGAACTTTTAAAATATTCTTAAAACCAGTCAAACACCAAAACCTCTTTTGTAAATATTTTTCAAAAACAAAATACAAAAATATAAAATATGATAAAATTCAAAAAATATTCTCCTATCTAATTTCTTTCAACATGGCAAGTACAAATCTTCCATCAACACCTTGTTCTATCAAAACTTTCATTATTTTCCCGAACAAGTGTTGAGGGGAAGAAAGTAAGTATTTTTCTGTTTCATAAAACCTTGTACTTGCATGTTACCTAAAAAATGTTGTTTCTTCTAAAATGGTGGATACGTTTCTTGTCTAATACTCTCCTCGGACTCAAATGTTTTTCAAAATTCATTATTTCAAAAGTCGAGGGGGAGTATCGTTAAGTTTCTTGCCTTACAAGTGCTTTGTCTAACCTAAACGGAAGTTAAAGGATCTTGGTTGGAACCTCTTTAAGGTTGAGGGACTGAATGTGTCTACTTGGCAAATTAATTTTAACAAAATCATTCGCCTAACACATTCAATGCACCACTTCGGGTGCATTTACTCCTAAACCACCAAGATTAAACGGCCCAAATCAAATCTTCAAAATCCGTTCAAGCTGTTCATAATCTGTAAGTTCTAAATTGTTTTGATCAAGATTCTAAACAAGGATTTCAAAAGTCTTTCAAATCCAACGGTTAAAACTCTTTAAACTGATTTTGGAAAATTGTTCACTCGAACGAATTGGGTGTTTATGCATTAAAGTGTTTGGATTGAAATGAGTTATGTTAAAACCTTTCTTAGTGTCTATTAAACTTGTTTCAATCATCCAAAACCATCTAGAATCTTAAATCTCATCAATTTGAATTCTAGGGTTCTTGCGCTCATTTAGGGTTTTTCTATTCTGTGATATGTTATTAGGTGGTCAAGAAAGTGTTAGAATAAGTATATATGCATGATTTGAACCTTTAAATTAGCCCAGAAACATCTAAACTGTAAGAATTTAAGTTTCAGGTTTTTTAGGGTTCATCTACCATGAATCTTCTGATTCTGTGGTGGAAATGTGTTAAATCTTGTTCCATTACACTCATATGTCATCTAGGATACTCCAGAAACATTCTTGTTTGATTTGTGTGGCTATATCTCTTACGCATAGATTAAGGGTTTAGGGTTTAAGAAATTTTACGCCTAAGTCTTTGTGTGTGTATCTGATATGTTCTTGTGCTTATTTTTGTGATCTATAAGATGTTTGGAATAAACTGTAATCAAGTTTTCATGCTTATTTTTAACACGTTACGCATAAGAGGTCTACAGTGAATTACGCGTATATTGGAAAGATATTCGTAAACAAGGCTTGCTACGCATAAGCTTTACTCTTACGAGTAAACTTTTCGCATAACATCTAGCTTATTCCTACGTGTAAGCCTAAATCCTTTGAACTTGTCTTACGCGTAAGAAACTCTTACGCATAAGCTTGGTCTTACGCTTTAGCTTACTCTTACGCATAAGCTCCTTTCTTACGCATAAGGATCCTTGTCACACATAAACCACTGTGCACTACATTTTGGCCTATTATGCATATGTTACTTGTTAAACGTTACTCATAAGTCACTATTATCTAATGTTATGCTTAAGCTTACAAATGTTAATATGTGTTGTGTTAAGTGAAAAATTGGACTTTGAAATTTCCACACTGTTCACGTAACTTATCACATCAACTTCAAACAATTGGACAAATATGACTTAGGACTTGTAACTAACATAAACATGTTACCATCAAACAATGAATTAGATAATAAATCAGACTAAAACAAACACATTGTGTTTCCATATGTCTGTCTTTTTGTCTAATGTCTTTCAGATCACAAAATGGCTACAAATCAAGCAAACATCAATGCCCCAGCTGAGCTCTCGATGGCAAACACATTCCTAGCTGGATACGACAAAACAATTGGCAAGAACAATCTCCGGGTCGTCTTTAAGAACTTCATATGCTCTGAATCATCTTGCAGAATTGCTGTGGACATCCTTCTGCAACATCCATTCAAATTCATGCTCACAAAGTCATCCTGATGATGAGTATGATTCAATGGATGAGGAAATACAATTTCGTAAGATATTAAATCAAAAAGGATGGAATACCATGCTTCAACCTTTTCGGTTAATCAACCCGGTGGGGCAGGAGGGTCAAGCAGTAGTCCTCCACTTATGGAAGATGCATTGCAAACAACTCTTACCCCATCCGATCCGGTTAATCAACCCGGTAAGGATCAGGGTGTCACTGTCTCTACAACTGTTGAAATGAAGCAACCACAACAACAACTATAACAACCGCAAGAAGAAAAGCATGGTGAAGATGTGGAAATATCTGACAAAGGAGATTACGATCATGATAAGGATGAAAGAGTCACTGATGATGATAATTTGGTGGCTCAAGTGGAAATGATGCGAAAAGAGGCTGAAGAAGCTGCTAGAGCTAAAGAGGAAAAGTTAAAGAAGGAATCAGACAACTACATAGTTGACAATCCAACACACATACCTCAACAGTCTTCTGAACCACTTTTTGACACTTCCACCAAACCCAAATCTTCATCTCAATCATCACCTCCATCAACAAAAGAAACAACTAAGTCAACAACAAAATATGTTAAGAAGGCAACTCCATCCAATGATTCGACAAATAGTTAAGTAGGTTTTCACCACTACACAACAAGCTAAACTGCCACCACCATCTGATCAACCAAGGGTTTCAGAAACCACACCACCAATAGAGAAAATCGGTAATCACTTTACATACAGTGGTGGTGAGGATCATGACATAACTGAGCTCCAACCTGAATCTCAACCGTAATTCAAATCAAGTATATTACTGCACTCCTTGTTTTTATACGCTTCAAATCAAAGAGCGTGCTGAAGATCTCCACCTCGGGGTCGAATATTACCAAAAACAACTCAATATAACCGCACCACTTCTACACTTCAACGGAATCAATCAAGAACCTCAGTACAAAATCGTTCATAACAAAATTTTGGGTTTTTCTACCGAAGTGAAAATCATCATACTTGCTTCATGGTTTTTGATGAAATTCACAAGTTCTGTGACGCCACCCTGAAGATGGTTCGAGTTGGATTGGCATATCGATTGAAGGTCATTGAGTTAAGTATTATTCAGACGAAGAGATGGAATTTAAAGGATCGCGAGGATGTTCGTTGATCACTAGTTTTTGATGAAAGATTGATTCATCGGGATCAGATGTGACGGTTGGAAGAGCTATGTGGGAGGATGACCAAACTTTCCGATTCTGACTTACCAACGTCCTCAGAAAGTAGCTGATCGTCTATAATCATTGGGTACTCTCTTAACATTCTTGATTGTGATTTTGTCTGTTTGACTTATTCATAATGGCTTGTGCACACATAACAGTGTACAACCGGTTCTTGTATTGAAAGGACCATGTGGTACGCTTCAGTGCCACAATCCTATAAAAGGAGCGAAAGCTTCTTACTTTTGAGTAAAACTTATCAAACCTTTCATTTTTCAAAGTTTTTGCTCAAAAGGACAAGTACTTCCCCTTATGATTTTCAAAACCTCAAAAGTTTACATCACTTGTTGAGGGGGAGTATTTGATTAAAAACTTTGTCCACAAATTGTTCATCGTGGTAATCCTCCCACAAAACTCGAAATGGTCATATTTCATATCAAAATTTCGTCAAAAATAACATTTATATGCCATTTTTGAGGGGGAGAAAAATTATGTGATAAGAAATATGCTGTGATTGGCTATTGAATTCTCGTGTGAAAAGACTTCAACCCATGAATTGACAGAATCTGAACAGTCATACAATCGAAAAGATTTGTCTTCCAAGACGTATCCGATTAGATCGTACCTTTCGAGAAACTCCTGATAGACATGAACTTTGACGGGTTTGACAACCTTTCGGGGTTGTCCACATCTTCAAGGTAGTTATTAGAGTTAGTTGTCACCTAAAAGCTGACAATGTACCTCTTTAACTATGCAACGTAATCGTGTCTCGCAAGGAATTGTCTATCTTGAGTTGATCAATTCAAAAGTGCGTGCTCTTTCCTCACTGTGCAGATTTCTGTCAAAACTCTTAAGCACATGTGGAGGGGGAGTATTTCTGAAAATCCAAAACTCTTGAAGTGTTCAAACATGTTTTTCATTTACAAACACTTCGAGAGATTTTCATGAAAATGGTTTTATGGCAATGGAGTTATAAGGAGATTAAGGTTAGGAATAACCTGTCCTATGATCCGCCAGAGCCGGAGGGATCTACCCAAGGACACTACCAATAGTTAGAATTAGAAGTCCTTAGGTATGATTATTAAAAGGAGAAAATGAGAATCGGAGAAAGAAGGAGTTGAAGAATTAAAAAGTAAAGCAAAGAAAAGGGTGAAAAGAAATAGCCCTCCAAATTATTCAACTTACGGCAGACACCCGGTTCAATTCATATGCTACTGGTTGTCACGAGATGACACCGGTATTGAAGATCAAAGTCGTCATGGACCCAGTGACGCATGGACTAAACCTTCTTAGCCACTCAAGTTTCTCCCAAAAGAAGCTTGTTTCATTCTCACAGGGAACCCTACGTAAACTATAGGCTTTCTCTTAGAGATAGCTGATATTGAAGAAGGAGACCCTCTCCCTAGTCTCCGCTCAGGAAAACCAAAGCACACTATTGAGTCTAGAGCCACGAGATTCATCAAAAGATCTCTTAGGTACACTTGAAATTTTTATCGCTTGACGTTCAACAATAAGAACGCAAGTGATACTTTATCGCGTCCTTCACAGATCTTAGCAATCTGTCGAGAACATTTATGAGAGGTTCACACATGTGATCCTCAGTGATTGAATGGAAACTCCTGCTAGGGTCAACATCAAACAGCCCTGACAGCAGGTCACTTCGGTAACTCCCCGTGGATTACGCTTAGTGTGTCTCAAACGGTCTACAGTCGTGAGGTGATGCTTCGGTGTACCTCAGCGACTCATCTGAACTGTAGATGTACTTCGGTACATCGTGTTATCTCACTTGTGGGACTCCAGTTCAGGAACGGCCTTTGTGAGAATTAGAGTTGTGTTTTCACACTATGTTGTTAACACTCTCGAAGTTCGAACTTGCAAGTGCCGGAATCCGCTTATTACTAACCTTTCTTATGTTTTCTTCTTATGGAAGCTCTGGAGCGGAATGATCGTGCAGATTCTTCACATGCTCATACCAACAACATCACTAATGGAAGTTCTCTCAAAAGGGTAACACAAAGTCAGAATGATTCTTCGTCAAGTCAAAGAATCTACAAAGTTTAAAGACTAAGAGAACTTCATCAGTACTTAAATCCAACGTTAAAGAGCGTGTGAGCATGTTGAAGAAAGACGTGGAGACACTGGAGCAACGAAGCAGACCTGATGCAGATAACAACAACATACTATCACTACCATCACAAAGAACAAAGATCAAATAACAAAGTAAATGATGACGTCAAAGCAGAATACTTCAAAGGAAACAATTTCTCTACACTGGGGAGATTGTTCGAATCAAGACACTTCTTCTCACAAGAAAGAAGAATGTTAGAAGACGTCAAAGCTACTATTACATCAGCACCTACAACGTTTATCACTCTTTCATTCATCACCAACACTTAGGGGGGGATTGTTGGAATCACTCCTAAACATTAATTCAAGTGTTAGTGATTCATATGTAATAGTTAGCTTAATATGGTTTTTATGTTTGTTATTTAGCTAAGGCTTTTGTGTAGAAGGCCCATAAGCCTTGGCCCAAGCCCATAAGAAGGGTAGGAGTCTAGAAGTGTTGCCCTAGCTCCTTGCCCTATAAATACCTTTTGTAAACCTTCTATTGAAAGTTGGTTGTTCAATTCATTTCACTTCATACGCATAACTCTTCTTATATTCATACGCAAGTGTTTGTCTTGTTCATCCGATTATCTTGTCTTTTATTTATTATATTGATGCTTGTGTTATAAATATAGGAACCTAACAAATTTTATTTTAATAAATGAATAATTAGTTGATTTAAGAAAAATAAAAAAAAAATAAATAAAATGATGGATCTTAAAAGTGGTGTTTTGGCTTGAGCTATAAAAGAAGAGGTTTTAAGGTGTGTAAGTGATATGCGAAGTGAAAGAGAAAAATATTGAGATAATATATCGTGACACTCATTTTGAGTTTTAACTTGAGCCACTGAAACTCTTACATCAATAATCATGATTAAAGTTGTGGTAGTCACTAATCATATATTGAAAACACGTCTAATAAGTCAAAATAAGTACAAACAGTTTGGCTAAGCCATACCATGTTTTATTTTAAAATAAAGTTGAATTATACACGAAATTTCTTGGTTGAAGAATCAAATCACCATATATCGTTTACTAAACAACTTCTTTTAGCAAATATGCAACAACGTATGCATATTAAAACAGGAACCAAAGCTTACTATTCGTTATTTTGTTAAATTTACATTATTTTCTTGTTTTTACATTGATTTCTTAGCCTAGAAATAGTTTAAACTCTTTTTAGAATCAAAACCGTTCATTATTTGAAATGAAAGAAAAAAGAGAAAAAAAAACACTATAATATTATGACACTTCGCACATATTTCGAAGAATCCAATGATTCCCTTTGGCCTCTGGTGCAGGTAGATGAATAGGTTTTCTTGTTTATGTTTTTAGAGAAAGACGAGTTTTTGACTCAGACTTATGCGGTATAATCTAATTATTTTCGTGACTGTGTTTGAATCTTAAGATGTGTACTCAATTAATATTAAACTTGAGACCTCTTGCTAGTGCATAAGAGTAGGGGCGAGCGCGGTTCCAGAACCGCAAAGAACCGACCCGGAACCAAGAGAACCGAGAATCAAAAAATACATATATTAAGAACCGAGAACCGGACCGAAGAGTGTGTTTCGGTTCCTGTTCGGTTCTCGGTTCCGGTTCGGGTATTTCGGTTCTACCCGACTGAAACCGAATTTTTTTGAAAAGTACCTAAAAATTTAACATTTTTTTATGCTTGCACTCATTTATATATATGTACATTTGAGAAAAAGGGCCCTAGCAGTTTCAATTCTTCCTCGTTACAAATTGAAAATTTTAGAATATGCATACTTGTTGACAAATAAAAGTTCGAGGAAACATCTAGTGTTGGGAATTCTGCTAAGTATGAATTATGCTGAATTTACTGCCGATGGATTCTGCTGAAGTGTAAGGATTCTGCTGAAGAAGTAATTCTACTGAAGTATTAAAACCGTGTAGATGGTTTCTGCGGAGATAGATATTCCGCGTATTCTATAGTTAGTTAGGATATGCATGAGCTTTATTAGGAAGTGATAATGTATATCTTATTTAGTTTTATGTTTATACGTTTCTTGGGAAACGGTTTAGGGTTCCTTGTCTATAAAAGGAACACATTAGTATGAATTATGTACGAGTTGAAAAACAAGTTTTATTATTATTAAAAGATCCATAGAGGATCAACGAGTTCTTAGTTATTTGTGTTATTATTTGTGTTTGATTTCCGCTAAAGAATACAAGTAATTGAGACTTTCTATTAGTGTGTTTGTGATTACATAAGCATTACTAACGATCTACGAGTGCTCCAAGATCTATCAAGGTCTTAGATTCAACAAGTGGTATCAGAGCCTCGGGAGAGTCTCTACGATACTAAGAACAGTCTTTTCTTTACACCCATACAACCAAAACAACCTTCACCATGCCTGGATCAGATGATGAAATTGAAGTCACCAACAACCATAACAACACATCTCTGCAACAACTCAGTCTCTCAAAATGCAATGCAAAGTTTCCATACCTCAAGAAGGAGGAGTACAATTTGTGGGCTATGAAGATGCAGAACTGGATCTCCAACATTGATTGGAATCTCTAGGAAATTGTGAAGAAGGGAAACAGTTTGAAGAGGCATGTCACATATCCTGATGCTAATGTTACCATCGTTCCTCCCAAATCTGCTGAAGAGATACTGGTTGTTCAAAGAGAGAACAAAGTGAGAACTATTCTTCTTCAGGCTATACCTGAAGATCACTTGGGTGACTTTCACTACATGCATGATGCTAAGGACATATGGATGGCAATCAAGGCTAGGTTTGGTGGGAATGAGGAGTCCAGGAGAATGAGGAAATCAATGCTGAAACAACAGTTTCAAGAATTCCAAATCTCTGAAGAGGAAGGTATCCACAAGGGGTATGACCGGTTCCATAAGATATTGAGTCAGTTGAATCAGCTGAAGGCAAAGCCAGATAATGATGACTGCAATTCAAAGTTCTTGCGATCTTTACCTTCATCTTGGTTGCAAGTAAGCATTGCCCTCAAAGCTAAAGGTGGGTTGGATATGCTCACTTTTGATGAACTATACAACAGACTTAAATCTCTTGAGCCTGATGTTAGAAGTCCCTTTCGTGCATCCACTCCTAGTCACACAACATTTGTTGGGGCCTCCTCAAATAAGATGACCTATGCTCCAAGTCCAACTTACTCATCATCATCATCTTACACTACCACTCCATCAAGTTCTCAACCTAAATCTAGTGGTGTGTTGGAAGATGTACTTCACTCTTTTGTTGCTGATTATGACACTCAGCAGCAACTAGCCTTTGAGGATTTTGAACAGTTGGATCCACTTGATATGGAGGAGATGAACTTGAAATGGCAGGTGGCCATGCTTTCAGTGGACATCAAAAGGTTTGAGCGTAAGTCTGGGAGAAAGTTTGGTTTCCAAGGAAGAGATCCAACTAGATTTGACAGAAGGAAAGTCAAGTGCTATACTTGTAATCAGATGGGTCACTTCTCAAGAGAATGCAAGGATGGGAAGGCTGGTGATGAGGTTAGGTATTCTTCCTATCAGCAAGAAGCTGGAAACTCCAAAGCTGGATCCTCAACTGCTCTGGTCACTCTGGATGACCATGTCAACTGGAAGACGCATGAGCCTGAGAATGATGAAGCTCCTGGTGCTGAGAATATTGGATTGCTGGCAAGCTGTACTTCAGAGGATTGGCATGATCAAGTTGCCTTGATGGGCATCTCTCAGGTACATAATTGTGTTTTTGGTTGTAGTGAAAGATATAATGAACTTAAAGAAGCCTATGATGAATTGAAACCTAAATATAATGAATGTTATGTCGAAGTTGAGGCTTATAAACAGGCTTTAAAAACATTAGAAAGACAAAAAGTTTGGTTTCAAAAGAATCAACTGGCCTATGATGAAAAGATAAGGGTGTTAGAAAGTGATCTAGAATGTACTAAAATTGATTTAAAACGCACTAGAAAGAAAAAGCTGATGTAGTTTCTGAAAACAAAGTGCTAAAAGAGAAACTAGATGAGGAAATAACTAGGCATAAAGAATGATTATTGAATGGAAACAAGTTAGCTAGTCACATCTATGCTAGTCAAAATCCTAATACTGCAATAGGTTTAGGCTTTAAGAAGTATGTAGGGATAAAAGCTAGGGATGATACACGTAAATCTACACCAGCAGGATTAGCTAATTTTGTAAAAGAAGGTGATTTACATGTTGTACGTGGACCTATTAGAGGTGAACATATGCCCATTGACCTGTCCATAACAGTTGACTTTGATGGATCACACCATCTTTATGGCAAAAAGTCAAAAGACTTGCTAGACCTTGATTCTTCATCTAATAACTTTGTCTCTTGTTCTGACAGTGACAAGTCCTCTGACCAAGGGTCTGCTTCTTATACCAGTTGTGATTCAAGTGATAAGTCAGACCTTCCCAAGACCTCACCCAAGCCTACACTCAAGACTCCCTACAAGCCTGTTAGAGTTGCTGCTGAGGAATCAACTTTCCAAGACAGTTTCCTCTGAAGACTTGTTTTTTAATTCTTTGCATAATAATTCTGTTAAAAACAATTCTGTCAATGTTTGTGGTTTGAATGCTTTTGCATGTAATAGAACATCTTTCAATTTGAATAAATCTTCTAAAAAGAAGACATGTTTTGTTTGTGGAAGTAAATTTCATTTGATTAAGGATTGTGATTTTCATGAGCAAAGAATGGGTGTATGTGCTAGTCAAAAGAAATCTAGACCAATGTGGAAGAATGTTAATGATATACCACCTTTTGTTCCACAAGCAACTCATAAACCTTCTCCATTTGCTTGGAGAAGATCTGTTGCTAGACCATATGTGAGACCAACTAGTTCATATTTTCAAAATGGTTATTGGCCTGGATGTGTTGACTCCATGTATGATGGGAAGGGATATAGGGATACTGCTGTGAAGCCCTCAGCAGGTTGTTCTTGGACTAAAAAGGGACCTAATTTTCAATGGAGGACCAAGAACAATGGTGGATCTTCTACATCTACATGGCCTAAATCTTATGATCCACAAGGCAGGCTCAAGTCAGTGATGACTTGAGCCTCCATAGTGTACTAATATTTTGTATATATTTTTGTTGTTGTTGTAGGATCATCCTCTTAAGCATAAGGAAGTTGGCATTATTGATAGTGGTTGTTCCAGAAGCATGTCAGGAAACAGAGATATGATGCATAATTTTGTACCCATAGAAGGAGGAGGCAATGTGACTTTTGGTGGAAGTGATGGTAGAATCACTGGGAAAGGCACCATCAAAACACCTCTACTGGATTTTGAGAATGTGTACTATGTAAAGGAACTGCAACACTTCAACTTGTTCTCAGTCTCACAAATATGTGACACCAAGAACAAAGTATTCTTCTCTGAGGATGAATGTCTTGTGCTATCTAAAGACTTCAAACTACCAGAAGATACATCAATTCTGCTGAGAGTTCCTAGAAATCACAATCTATACACATTCAACTTGAATGATGTTCAACCAAAAGGTGACCTAACTTGTTTGGTGGCTAAAGCATCCCTAGATGAGTCTACAAAATGGCATAGAAGGATGGCTCATGTGAACTTCAAGACCATAAACAAGCTTTCTAAACTGGGTCTTGTTGAAGGACTTCCTTCCAAAGTTTTCACCAATGAACTTAACTGTGTTGCCTGTAACAAAGGAAAACAACACAGAGTCTCATACAAAGCTATTACTGCGGTGAGCATTATTTCAGAACCTCTTCAGTTGCTGCATATGGATCTCTTTGGTCCAACCCAAGTCAGAAGTATTGATCACAAGTATTTTTGTCTGGTAATCACTGATGACTATAGCAGGTTTTGTTGGGTATTCTTTCTGAGGACTAAAGATGAAACATCTCAAGTGTTGAAAGAGTTCATTACCCTTGTTGAAAACCAGTTGAATAAAAAGGTTAAAGGAATTCGGTGTGATAATGGGACAGAGTTCAAGAATGCTGTATTAGTATAACTCTGTAAGTCTAAAGGGATAAAAAGGGACTATAGCACTCCAAGAACCCCACAACAAAATGGGGTAGCTGAAAGAAAGAATAGGACCTTAATAGAGGCAGCAAGATCCATGCTTGCAGACTCTAAATTACCCACTATGTTTTGGAATGAAGCAGTTAGCATAGCTTGTTATGTACTGAACAGGGTATCCATTACTAGACCTCATTTCAAGACACCTTATGAACTTCTCACTGGGAAAGTTCCTGCTATTTACTACCTCAAACCTTTTGGATGTCAAGTGACCATTTTGAACACTAGTGATCCACTGGGTAAATTTGATGAGAAAGCTGATGAGGGGTATATTGTGGGTTATTCAGCTCATACTAAGGCTTATAGGGTATACAATTTATCTGCTAAGAATATTGAGGAGACTATGAACCTGAGATTTCTAGAAGATAAGCCTAATGTTCAAGGACAGGGTCATGTTTGGTCTTTTGACCTTGATTACTTAACTGATTACTTGGGTTATTCTAGACATGTGGCTAACCAAAATGCAGGTATACAAGAGTCTCCCACTGACAATGCAGGTACCATGGATGCTGACTCTGATAGTGAGTTTGAGGATGATGAACAACCTATTATTGTACCTTCCTTCTCCCCTAACCATTTTGCAGGTGATACTTCTAAAGTTACTTCTGATGAGAGTGAAGATGAGTCACACTATGCAGAGGACCTTGCTAGGCTTAAGAAACAAGAGCATGCAGCTAATCTTGAAGCTGAGAGGCTTAGTGGGGAGGTTACAAGAGAAGCAGTCAGTGGAAACCATGATTCTTCTGACAATGATCCTGTTTCTCCTAACAACACCAAATCTGCTGATAGCCCTGCTGTGTCTACTCCCATTTCTACTAGAGTGTCTACAGACTTTGGAGAACCTTATACACGCTTTCCAAGTCCTTCAAATCTTGGTAATCATCAACCCAAAGCTGGCATCTTTGATGAGTGTGTAAATACTCATCATTTTTGTATAATCTAAACTGCAAAATCATCTGAAAACGCTCAAAAACACATCAAAATGATCAAAATATCACAAACAAGTGTTTTATGTGTTTTAAATGCAAAAATATCAAAATCAGATGAAAAATGTATCAAGTTTGCAAAATTGGCAGTTTTAGTCCCCCAAGTTTTAAAAGTTGTCAAATCTAGTCCCTGGAATTCAAAAATGTGAAAATTTATCATTCAAGGTCCCTGAAGTATTCTAAGTTGTTTAAAATGATCCTTGAATGAGTTTTTGGTCAATTGGCAAGAAAGGTCCCTTAACTTTGGAAATTTTGCAAAATTAGTCCTTGGACTTTTAAAATGGATTTTATGCAAAAAGGGTCCTTATATTATCAAAGTTGTCAAGTTTGGTCCTTGTGAGAGCATTGGAAAAAGTTCACTTTTAGTCCTTGAAGTTTGGTCGAATTACACTTTTGGTCCTTGTACTAAGCTAATACCAAACGGATCCTATTTTAAACCTAAGGCCCAAATCCAATCCAAATACAAGCCCAAACCCAATCCACTTGACCCTTGACCCCCTTTGGCTGACCCTTGAGCCAGGTCACAATCCAATTTGGCCCCAGCCACAACCATTTTGGACCCTTTGTTATTAATAGCTACGGTCAAAGAAAGTCAAAACCCAAGAATACGCGCCTTAAACCACTGTTACTGTAGCACTATCTCTTCCATGCCTGAAACTCCAAAACCAGAGTGGTTTTCACTCCAATTTCAACCCCCCTCCCATTCCATGTCCCCTCCAACTCCTCTACACTCCAAATTCTTTAATTATCTCAACCAAACCTCATTAAAGCTTAAAACTGCCTTGAAGAAAAATTGGCGCCAAAAAGCAATGTGGACGGTTCTGATTAATTTGAGTGATCCAAGGGCTCAAGTGTGGTGGGATAGTTTCAGAGGTCAAAGAGGATTGCTTAAAGTCTATAAAATGGAGAGAGGATGCAATGTATCTATGTATGTAGTGTATTTTTTATGTTTTAATGTCGTTTAAGTATTTTTCAAGTTAAATTGTAATTTAAAATCCTTCAAGCACTCTGTTTAAGTATTTTAATGTATTGTAAAGCTTTTCCAAGTAGCAATTTCAAGTTTTAATCATTTCTCAAGTTTATGCAATTTCTCATATTTATGCAAAATCTCAAGTTGGATCAAATGTTGTTTTCAGTAGTTTGTATGGACTGATTTAGTACACTTAAGCTCCTAGAAAGCTTAAGCAAGCTTTTAGATACATTTAAAATCAGTTTAGTTTCAAAAAGTCAAAAATCACCAAAAATCCCATTAAATACTTGAAAAATAAAAAATCATGGTGAAAGGAACAAAAAGGCTGGAGCAAGGTTGATATTGGATGGCCTTGGTATAGTGCTTCTTGGGAAGCTATAGGAATTGGTTTCAGGTCCTGGTTCTCAATTTTAAGCTTGGAAGCTTTTGTAAGCTCTTTTTTGATTATTTTGGCATTTTACTATTATAGTTGTTCTTTAGCTTAAATTTCTGTATCTTTGTGTTAATTAGCTATAGTTAAGTGTGTTTAATCATTGAAATCAAGTGGTTGTTCTTTCAAAGTTTAAGTTAATAAAAACTTAGTTATAACAGTGAAAACTGCTTCTTAATCATTTCTCAGTTACTGTTGTAATAAGGTGTTGTTTAATGTTTCATTAGTTATATAAATAGATTATATAAGGTCTAAAATCAAGTTCATGGTTTTAATTTGTATTTTGCTTTAAAAATCTTCATAACAGTAAGCTTATAGGGGTGTTTGGTTTATTGTGTTTAAAGGTTCTTTGGTCCTTAGCTTTGTTGGAAATCTGTCTAAATAGGTCTAAATAACTTATTTCAATCAAGAAAACAAGTCCTAGTTCAAAGAAAGTCAAAATTTCATTTGATTGTGCCTTATGCAGTCACTGTTGAGATTTCATGAAGCTTGATCATTATTTTGTGTTCAAAAGTTGTTAATCTTGCTATAATCAGTCTTAACATACCTTAATATAACATCATCAGTGCTTAGAATCAGATCAAAAGTCACTTTGGTCAACTTTTTGGTTTTTCTCAAAAAGTCAAAATCTCAATAGGTCGTTTTTGAATAAACTTTGGAATTTCACTAGGGGTTTAATATTAAGATTCAACTTATAAGCTCTGGAGGTATTGTAGTTTAGTTGCTAAAGAAAAATAGAAAAATGTTAGTTCTTGGTTTTTCAGCTTTTTGAGTGCTTATTTTACAGCTTTTCTTGGGGTACTTGTCTGCATATCTGTCCTGTGCACAGAATTTGTGCTCATTTTGATAAGCTTGCAGTGAGCTTGTTAGTGCTTCAAATTTTGTGTTCTCTGGTTCCTTGGAAAGCCAACCTGGTCCTCTTGAGTTGTCAAGCTCAAGATTTTCATTTCGACATTTTATTCGTGAGTTTTTCGACTTTTTGGTTCTTGATTGTAAAAAGATAAAAAGAAATCGTTGATTTGATGTTATGGAGGTCTCGAATATTCAACTTAGAATTATAATTTGGGGATCACTTTAAGGTTTCAAATAAGTTTTTGCTGGATAACTCTAAAACTGAAAAACTCTTTTTGGTTTTTCAACTGGTTTCACTGAAAACTAGACTAAGATTCGTGACTACTACAATATAATTCCATACAATTCTGACTAATATCGTTCTAATTGTTGAAAACTTGTGTTTTATTACTAGTTCGAAGTACTTTAGAGTTGTCACTGACGTATTCCGTGTTAGTTTACTTTAAAACTGAAAGAAACTTGATCCTGAACAAAAGAACTAACTTTATTCAATAAAT